>JAPDFJ010000039.1:0-287065 GCA_027569595.1 Penicillium sp. G339
GCCATAAGATCAATTTATGTAAAAATCGCTATATTTAGTTGAATCAATGCGTTTTGGTTGAGATATCCTGATTCATAATTTTATAATGGGGTTAGGTGACCGGTTTAACCGGGTGACCGGCTTAACCGGGAATTACGTTATACAGTGTGAGCACAGCAAATGCACAGCACCACTGTAATTTGAAAATTGAACTAAAATTAAGCATTAGTATATACTCGACACCGAGAACACCCACGCGACAAACAATGCCCAAATAACACTAAACTAATCCAGGTAATACCCAGCTGATTCACCCCAGACGCTCGGCACTCCGCCTCAGCCAACCCCACCGCGTCTCCGCACTCCCCGGAGAACTTTGTCTTCTGCCTCACCTGCTTCACTGCTTCACCTACCCCGACTCGACTCGAGCTGCCTAAACCTGGAACTTCTAAAAGTTCTCGCCTGATTCCACCTCTCTCCTGCACTGGCAGCTGCATCGCCACGTGGGCGATCGACATTCCCAACGTTCCTGCAGTGATCATCCGGGCTATGGCACCCAATGGTGCTCTCCGCGATTAACCTAGACATCATGGAGGACGAGCAACCCTCCAAGCGACGCCGTCGCAGCCGTCGCGCCCCATCCGACCGAAAATTCGAATGCACACACGATGGCTGCGGCAAGAGTTACTCGCGCGCCGAGCATTTGTACCGACACCAGCTGAACCGTACGTGCGCTTCAACTTGAACTTGCAGGCAACCCTCCACCACCTGCTTCTGAACTGACGCAAACTGTGAACCCAGACACACCTAAGCAGATCTTCCGCTGTGATTTCCCAAATTGTTACCGCTCCTTCGTCCGTCAGGATCTCTGTATTCGCCATCGCGAACGCCACACTACCCGCGGCTCGCAGTTGCAGAAGCGCGACTCCTTCGCCGATACCCACGATGAACATGACCATGACCATGAAACCTCCAAAGCACTCATCCAGACGTCCTCTCCCTCCTCCCCGTCAATGACTCCCGCCGATTACTCCTTCATGACAGAGCCGCCTGCTACAGCTTCCAAATCCCCGCCTAGCTCCAACTATCCCCTCTCAACCGGCATTGACACAGCCGGCGTCCCGGTCTCGGGATACACCGACTTCTCCGGCGTCATCAGCCAGCCAGACACGATGCTTGAATTCGATTCTATGTCGAATTCATACCCGATTTTCGGAGGCGAGACTTATAATCGCTCACCCTTCGCTATGGCGGATGACTTTGCCGCTTGGCTTTTTAGTGAGCCTCTCGCGCCGCTGGGTTATGGCATGATGCCTCTCGTTCAGAATCAGTTCTACGTGAATGAGCCAAATTATAATAATTTTTGCACGGTTATTCCACAACACCCTATGAGTGTGACGAGTATTTTAGACTCTGGTTCCTTGCCGGCGATCATATCGGAGGAAAAACGGCAGGAATTGCTGCATCTTATGGCGACGCGATTTAATGAGGCGGCGTATTCGGTTGAAACGAAACGCAAGGATGCGCTTATGGATGGTGATTTGGACAATGATCGTCATGTCCTTAGTCTGCGCATGATGCAGACTTATATCGGGTCCTACTGGTACCATTTCCATACCCAGTTGCCGATCCTACACCAGCCGACCTTTGCCGCGGACCGGATCCCGAATCTACTATTACTAGCTATCATGGCAATTGGAGCCGCGACGCTAGATAAGAATCATGGACAAGCGGCGACGGAGACGGCGGCGGAGTTGGCGAGTTTCATCGCATGGCATTTGCGCTGGGAAATCTTTATGGATGCAGATTTTCGACCGCCGGCTCGTCTGTGGGTATTTCAAGCTCTACTTTTGTTGGAGGTATATGAGAAGACGTTCTCTACGCGCGCGCTGCATGAGCGCGCTCATATCCATCACGATACGACATTGACTCTGATGCGCCGTGGCAGCTCGTTAATCGGTCGGGCTTCTTTCGACACGCCGGAAACGAAAGAGGAGGACGAGTCTTGGTCTCATTGGATTAAGGCCGAGGCGACTCGTCGCGTGGCTTTTGCCGCGTTTGTCCTGGACTCAACTCATGCTACGATGTTTGGCCATTCAGCTAAGATGGTTGCCCATGAGCTGCGCCTCCCCTTACCCTGCGACGAGGCACTGTGGGCTGCTACCAGCGCCGCGGAGGTCGCGCGCGTACAATCGAGTCTGCAATCGCATGGAGTCCGACCGGTGATGTTCCTCGACGGATTAAAACGTACGCTGAACGGCCAGCCCGTTCGTACGAATACATTTGGTCGGATTATTCTCATGGCCGGCCTGCTGAGCGTGAGCTGGCACCTGAATCAGCGAGATCTGCAAGTTAGCTCGCTAGGCGTTGGACAAAGTCTCGGCGGCAGAGATAAATGGCGAACTTCTCTCCTGCGAGCCTTTGATAATTGGCGACGCGACTTTGACGAGGCGTTAGGGTCTACCCCATCGACCGAGTCGGAATCCCGCGACGTCTTACATGGAATCGCTCACATGGCTTCGCATGTTGATATCGTCGATCTACAGATCTTCGCTGGCGCAGGTCGACTCATGGGTCGATCTATCACAGCTCGTGATTACAGCACCGCTCGTGAGAAAACAGAGCGCTGGGCAACTAAAGCTTCGGCCCGTGACGCGACCTTTTACGCGTTGAAATTCCTCCAGGCCTGTTTCTCCGAACCCGCTCTGCGCTCTGCTGAGTACTCTGCTCGTGACGATTATCTTCTCAATCGTCCATGGGTGATGTACTTTGCTGCGCTGGTTGTTTGGACTTATGGCTTTGCGCTTGATGGGCCGCTGCGCCCGCCGCCGGTACTGGTTACTCCGGTCGACTGTCGTCGAGATATGCAGACTTTCCTATCGCGGATGAGCACGGTGCATGAACCGAATGATTTGGAGGGGATGAAAGGGCGGAATCAGTGTTTGGGATTGTTGATGATTCTGCGGGATTCGTTCGCGAGGCCACGGTGGGAGTTGTTGGGGGAGGCGGCGGCGCTGCTGGACAGTTGCATTGCGAAGCTGCGGTCGTAATTTATCATTTATTAGTAGTAGTGTTTTACTATTCATCATATACTTATACCCGATAACCACACACCTTACATGCTGTAGTCTGTGTCTACATCGTACTAGTACTAGTGCCCTCAGTTGCCCGCGCAACGGCGATCGGCCAGTCCACCTCCTCGCATCTCCCCAATTCATTCCAATTCCACTCTTCAGCTCGCCTCGTTCGATCCTCTGGAATTCACCGTTGCATCCAAATTCATCATGGTGAGTGATGACTGTTGACACATTGCCACATTCGTGCTTAGACTTCCCGCCCCCAATCACCTCATCCCTGGATTCCCTTCCCCTCCACAACACTGCACTCCCACCACCACAACAGACAGCACACCCACCACACCCACAACAGACAACACACACACGCATACACACACATACAATATCTCAAGACAATGACTAACAGCAACGAGGCCTCTACCAACTACAAGGAAGCGTTCTCGCTCTTCGACCGTCGCGGCTCAGGCTTCGTTGCTCAGGACCTCCTGGGTGACCTCCTTCGCGCGTGCGGTCAGAATCCCACTAAGGCGGAGATTGCGGATTTGGAGGCGTCTATCGGTGGTGATTGTATGTTTCTTCCTTCCTTCCAGCATCAGGCGATGGCATGGCATGGCTGTGGTTATGGCTGCTGGGCTGAACAACGCTGACTCTCACAGTCGACTTCGAGTCCTTCCTGAAAGTTCTCAACCGCCCCGGTGGCTTCCGTGATCCTGGCGAACCTGAGGAATACTGCGAGGGATTCAAGGTGTTTGATAAGGAATTGACGGGCGAGATTGGTCAGGGACAGTTGAAATACAGTGAGTCACTCATCCGCTGGAAGAGAGCTACCGCCCTACTACCAACTGGAAGATCTAAGCTAACACTGTTTGTTCCACTTCTTAGTCCTCACAAACCTCGGCGAGCCTCTCACCGAAGCTGAATTCGAAGAACTGGCCAAGGCTACTAGTATGGGAGAGAAGGTCATGTACGAGGACTTGGTTAAGACTATTCTGGCCAACTGAGTTGCAAAGATACCCCCCATTGCCTTGTGCTTTTGCTTCGCTTCGATTCGCTTCGTGTCTACTTTACATTTTCACTGTTTTTATGAGTTACGCTATGGATATGGATTCTTTTTCAAGGAGATGGTCGGAGATGATGGGAGATGCCTGCCACAGGTGGGATTTGACTTCCCGGCGCTGGACTGGACGAGCGGGTTATCTGTATTGTATTGATTAAATGAGATCTGGATTCGTCCCAACCCTATACAAGATACTATATTCTTGGTATCTGCTCTCGCATATTCCTTCCAAGGGTAGCGTAGTCCTAGTTCAACTCAACTGCGCATCCCAAGCCCTCCACTCCATCTCCCCAACACCACCACTCTTGCCCCCCATCTCCTCTGTCTCAACAACCGCTCCAGGAAGAATATACACTGCCGGCGGCCTCTCCTCGCCCTCAGCGTCAGCCTCGTTCGCGCTCGTTTTCTTCCAGTGCACTTTATCAAGATAATACCCCACAACCACACGACAGCGTCCGCATCGGAGTAAAATGCGCTTCTCGATCCCGTCTTCGCGACGGATTAGTGTTGCGCGTCGGTCTGGTAGTGTTGTGGAGAGGAGGACGGTTGTGTGCTTCGTTGAGGTCGGGGTTTCGTCGGATTGAGATTGTTCTTGGGCTGATGCTTGCTCTAGTGGTAGGATTAGAGCTTTGTCTTGTGTTTCGCCGGTTCGTCGGGGGAGGGTGGATAGGTCGCGTGTGCTGGCTAGTAAAAGGTGGTTACAGAAGCGGCAGTGTTGGGTGTGGATTTTTAGACGGTCTGTCATTTTGAGGTGTGGTGTGGTGTAGTGTATAGGTGGTGATGGTGATGGTTATTGTAGATGGTGAGGCGAGGTCAGGGTTTGCGCTGATGGGCGGTGGAGGAGATGGGCTAGTTGAGTTTGCGGAGAGGATTGTTGAGATGAAGGTGTCCTGCTTTCAGGAGGGCGATTTGGTGTGCGAGGATTGCAGGAGTGTAGAAGAGGTAGAGGAGAGCAGTGGTGGAGGTACAGTGTAGAGCTTGCAATTAATTAGGGATTAGGCACACATTTTTGTAGAGTCATAATGCACAAATTCCGACCTCATTTCATCTTAAGGCGGTTTGGCCGAGTGGTCTAAGGCGATTGACTAGAAATCAATTCTCTTCGGAGGCGCATGTTCGAATCATGCAGCCGTCGTTTTTTGATTTTTTTTTTTGCCCCATTGTGGATGGCAGATATTTGAATTTCTTGCGGGCTACGCTCAGAGATACTTAAGGACCCCTATACGACCTCATTTCCACTTGGAGGTCAATTGATTCAGCACTATGATGTGGAAAGAGGAGTGAAATGCTGTTTATTACGGATACATCATACTGCCCACACAGTCTCATCTACGTCCCTGATCTACTCCTCCAAAAGATGTAGGAGAACCGGCGAGTGAAAAACGTAGCAAAGAGGAAGGGGAAGGAAAGGGAATATCATACGCATATGCTCTAAAGTAGCTAAATACTAGATATTATAAGAGGGTAACACACAACGGCTAGTCCCCATAAGCAGACGGGTCGAACAGAGAGAGAGATATACAAAACCACCACCCAGTCATATAGGCATGAGAGGTGGAGGATATGAAGAAATAAATGAAAGCAAACTAAGGCCGTAAGGCCTTGAAGCCTAAGTAACTAAATCGATTCGAAGGGTAAAAGATATATAAGATTATTGTTCTATCTAGCCTTCTACACTATATATAACATTTTATATAATTAAAGCCTTAGGCTTACATCACCTAATAGCCAACAAATTCCCTACTATATACTACCCCCCTATAAATTTGACCGTCCCTTAGTCGAATATAAAGAAAATAGTAAAAAAGATGACGGTAACACTACTGCCTTGGGAAGCGATCGGCTTCCGGAGCCTAGCCTTAGTTAATCCCCCCGCCGCCGTGAGCTGATCCCTAAGCGACCCTAAGCAACCCTGAGTGATCCTGAGTGAGATAGTTACTCATTTGCCATTGTTACGGGATGCTCGCCGAAAATCGAACGCTCGTAGGCCAGTTGGCTGCAAATTGCTTCTCCCTCGAGTCGTTCTTTAAGCTATCAGAATATTGGTCCCCGATAACAAGCTTGATGGACGATTCGTAACACACCCTTAACAAGGCCCACTGATGGCCGCCGGCCAAACACCAATATATTCCACATTGTCCGTGTGTCTCCCAGAAGGAATGCACCCGTGTCTCAAGAAAAGTCTTACGAATCCTTGCCACTTGGCGGTGGGTGAGCAGTAAGTCACGGCTAGTCCGGTGAGCCCCTGAAGGGCCAACTATTGTTTATGTCGGCCATAGTGACAGTTACTCAGACGGCGCCCAGTTCTTCACCAAACATTACCCATCATTCACCATTATCAAGCTCATTAGTCAAATTAACTCAATTTAACATGAAATTGCTAGATTTACCAAATGAGCTTGTGACAGATATCGCGCGCTTCCTGGATGACGAATATTGCGTCAACGCGTTGCTCCAAACTTTCAGACGGTTTTACCTACTGCTAAACAAGTTTCTCTATGAGCTGAATGTGCGCGATTCGCGCGGCTGTGCCCTTGAATGGGCGGCTAAAAATGGGTACGAAAAATCTGCACGAAATGTACTGGAAGCCGGAGCTTCTCCACATGCCTCTGTTTTTGAAGAGTGGCTTCCAATGGCATTTGCTTGCATTCATGGACATGAAGCTATTGTGGATTTATTGATGGACTATGGAGTCGATCCGAATTTCACCGGAAGCTGGCTGCAGGATCCTTCTTATGAGCCCCAGAGTGACGACGAAGGCTGTCCGCTTATATTAGCTGCTGGCCGGGGCCACGAAAGTGTTGTTAAGCTCTTGATCTCTCGTGGAGTCCATCCTGATATTCGCTCTTTACGCATTGATGATTTTGATGTTTCTGGCCTTGCAATTGCGGCAAGGAACGGGCATCTTTCAGTCGTCAAACTACTACTAAACCTTGGCTGTGACCCTAATATCGAGGGCTTGTTCGGATCGAACATTCTAGCTGACGCGGCTTACGGTGGGCATTATGAAGTTGTTCATTTCTTGCTGGAGACACATCTTGAAATAGAACCAACCGGAGCTGCTAGCTCAGCTCTCGCAATGGCAGCTGAGCAAGGCCATACATCGATAGTAAATATTCTCCTGGCGCAAAAGAAGGTTCCGACAGTATCTATGACAGGATACCCTCTCGATCCTTTGATCCAGGCGGTAAAATATGAGCACCACTTGATAATCGAGAGTCTCCGACTTTCTATGGATCTACATGCGTTTGTCGCACAGAGTGAAGCCGACGGCGAGTGCCAGCGGCACCTCCTTCTGATCAGCGCCGCATGTGGCTGGAATGACTTGGTTGAAGATCTGCTTCAGCGCGGTTGTTCAACGGATTTTCTTCACACAAATCGATTTCTCTGGAGTGTCAAAGAAAAGTTTCCGCTCCCTCGGCATCTCTATTATCGACAATTTCCATCATTTCCATCACCTTTGGCTTTAGCGGCCCATCGCGGCCATTACAATACTGTTGAGCTTCTGCTCAACCATATAACGAAAGGACGTCTACAGCTTTTGCTAAATGAAAGGGATCCAACGCCACTTTTACTAGCAATTGACGGCTGCCACAAACCGATCGTCGATATGCTCCTCGATAAAGGTGCAGATCCAAATCATCTGACTGATGGCCTTATACCGGTCTTTTTCAAAGCTGTTCATACACCGGAGATACTCGAAGGGCTATTTGAGCGGGGAGCAAACCCTGCACTAGTGGCGGGGTATTCTCCCTACAATTCCCAAAAAGAATCTCTCTATGTGCAGGCGCTGGCAGTTGGAAACCTCGATACGGTGGAGTTTCTACGGTCCTTGTCTAATTTTAAAGAGTCCATATTGGCCAGAAACTCTTCTCAAGTGTCATTTCTTGAAGCAGCTGCCGACGGAGGAGCATTGATTATGGAAAATCTCCTTAACAATGGCTATCAAGTTCTACCGGGCAATCCCGAAGTTGCTAGAACCTTGCAGATTGTGCTTTCCAAAGCAGATAGTGCTACTTTGGCCCTTCTGTTTGAAAGACAGCTCATTGGAAACTTGTTTTTAATCCGTGATACGAGTATCCTGGCATTGGTTGATTCGCCAAGTCGGGATCTGGCTGCTATGGCCGTTACCCTGGACATGCTCCTGGCACATGGAATCGAAATGGAGACCAAAAAGCGAGAAAAGTCGCCCCTACATGACCTATCTTTGAGGCATGATAGGGTGGATCTGTTTAAGCTCCTATTGGATCGGGGAGCAGATCCTTTACGGAGGGATGGAGAATATGGCGATACTCCACTGACACAAGCGTCGAGGACCGGGAGCAAGGAACTAGTCCGCATCATGCTCAAAAGCCTGGAAGGTCGCAGCATCCCGCTTGGAAAGTTGCAAGCTGAGCTGGGGCGGGCCGAACATATGGCGGAGTCAGGATTGGAAGAATCGGCGGAAGTCGATGTGCGGCCCCTTCTACGTCGATTTTACTGGCGCAAGCGGTATCAAAATTAATGTAACATAGCCTAGGATGACTTATGCGCGGAAATATTTGTCCCCATTTCACAAAAAAAGATTTTCCTACATATTCTTCTTAAAATTATGTATCGTAGAGTCAGCATACGAGCAGTCTCCTGTTCGGCTCTTTTGTACTCCGTACTCCGACATGGCCCACCTGGGCAGTCAGTGAGGTATATAAAATATCTCCACTAGTTCGCTCGAATGATGTAACGGCAGAAATTCCAAGGCACTGGCTGAACGGCCTTCATGTGAAACAATGGAAGCCAGTGCTTTATGGTAAGGACCGAACATCTCCACATTTTCGCCCAGATACTATGTACATAATAGGACTTGATCGACCTCGTTGTAACACGATAGGAGAGTGGCTGCAGAGACTACATAGTATGCACGCCTTAAATTAACTGCTAGAAGGCGGAGGGCGACTTGGCCCACGGTAGAACTCGATTTGATCAAGATTCACCCTCATTTCCCGGATCCTTAACAAAGCTCCATATACTATCGACTGCTGGACGAACCGACAGCGGCTTCACAGTTCTTCGAGTGCGATTAGTCTCCAGGACTGACAACAATTGTGAAATCAGCGCTATAGAGGAGCTGACTCCTTCGTGTGAAAACATCTAAGGTATCAGCTACAGAATGGGAAATTAGCCCGATGAAATTTCCATTTTCTGCGTTATTTGATTGGCGAGCAACCCAGACGTCCCTCCTTCCATTCATCAGAAGTATCCGGCCAGTAAAGGATAAATCTGGTAATCCAATCTCCACAATTGACTCGCATAGATTTTACCGTCTTTGCGGGCGTTGGATGTTCGTGATCGTTGTCATGGCCGAAACCATTCCGCTTTCAGTCTTTGTCGTTATCCATCACAACAGATCTTCAACCTTCCAAAACATATTCAAGGTGAAATCACCGTCCCTTGCGTTGAAATGCGGCCAGGTCCGCACCCAGAAGACTTCTTCGGCCTGGAAGCAGTCTACTGGTGGTCAGACAACCACAGGTATCTCTACTCAGATAGTATCACTGCGGAAATGTGCTTCTTCTTCCACTTCTGAGTTTCTATATTCGGGGTTGACCAGAGCCAAGTATGGACCTACGAGTTGGTCGCATGCTTCCCAAATTCGTCGACGATTGGCAATTCCCATGAAAGGGCCATGTAATCCCAACCGGGGGTTGGTGATATGGTATGCCCATGCAAAGAAATGCGAGAGCGACTTGCGAGGCAGCTCTCTATCATCACAGCCGTCTGGGCTAAGCAAGTCCTGTAAGAAAGAGTGAACTTCGTAGAACCATGGCAAATCTGTTTCAAACCGCTGCCGCCAATATGCAAAATCCCGGCCCAATCCACGTCGTATATGAGGCGAGGCTTGCATGAGGTTTAAAAGCGAGCGAGGCTGGAGTCCTGAAGTGATGATCAAGAGTAGTTCGAGCGGGAACTGTGCAAACGGATCCTCCATAAATTGAATATCCGGTTCTAATCCAGGGGAGTATATTTCGCGCCACATATCATAAATTGCGTTCATGGCGTGGAGATTTCGCTTCCCAGGGTCTGCGATGAGGAGCTCCTCACCTGGGTTTATAAGCCAGTATTGGTCTTGAGGTGGCGTTGGCTGTCCATATGAGATATCCAGCTGTGCAATGTCCTGCAAATCACGGAAAACCCTCCACAGTACATCCTTGTCAAGATCCCCGCAGGGTACGTTCAACTCCCAGTCACCATTGAGTAGCGGCTTGGCTTTTATATGGAAACCTCGCCGGAATGCGACTGTTTGTTGGAGCAGCTCAAAGCACTTGGGGTGAAAAGGGAAGAGTGGGTCATCTTCGCTCTGATCGTAAGCCGAATAACAGTTCAAATCGTCGGGCGCGCTAGAATCGCTGCCTGGCTCGGCGGAGACAGCGCCGTAATTCTCATCGCAGCCAATGTCGGAAAGAAATGCCTTGTTCGGAAAAGGATAATCAAGATTCAGGCCAAGACATTGGAGTTTGATGGACCACGTGGCGTCCTCTTTGGAGATGATGGAACAGTCATAGGTGCCATTTTCATCTTCGCTAGACAATGACTCGTTATCGAGATTGTCTTCACCAGCAGCAGTTTCTTCATTGAACCTCCGAAAATCGATTCGGCCATTCGAGGGGTCCGCAGCCACCAATGCATCAAATTCAGCTTCGCGTTGTTTTCGCCATAAGAACCGGGCTGTGCGCGGTTTTCGAGAAACAAAGCGCGCTCCTTGAAAGGTGGATCCGCACAAAGCGCAGTAATAATCCCATGAGCCCATGTTGACCTTGATGGATTTTCGATGTGCTATAAGACAGAAAGGAAATTGAGTGGCCGCGATGAAGGTCCATGGAAGCGAATGGGGCCAAGAAACCGCGCCACCGCGGACTGTCAAATCCAAATTCGTTGATGCTAGCGAGTGGGGTCGCCAGGTACGATATCCCAGAGCTAGTACTCGTAGAGCCAACTTGGACTATGTAGTGTATCTTGGCATTGGGGTCTGAAAAAAAATCTAAGAGTGTCGGTAGGCGCACCAGTACCAGGACGTACTGCACCTGAATTCAAAGCAGACACACAGTAGGACTGGTTTGGTTTCTATCATGTGATGTAAGGATGACTACGATTTTGGTAAAATTAACGCTTAAACTGGCGTCGAATGCAGCCGTTTTTGGCGTGCAATTTACCGTCACTTAGCGTTGTGTAATATAAAGAGTCTGTAAAATAGGTAACACACAACGGCTAGTCCACCTAAGCAGGCAGGTCAAAGAGAGAGAGAGATACAAAACCACCACCCAGTCATATAGGCATAAGAGGTGGAGGGCGTGAAGAAACAAATAAAAGCAAACTAAGGCCGTGAGGTCTTGAAGCCTGAGTAACTAAACCCGATTCGAAGAGTAAAAGTTCTGTAAGATTGTTGTTCTATCTAGCCTTCTGCACTGCACATAACGTTTCATACAATTGAGGCCTCAGGCTCAAATCACCTGATAGTCAACAAATTTCTCACTACAATATCTATTTCATTGCTCCGAGTTCACTCTAGGTACAGATCCAGTGGAAGATCATGATACATTTGGTAGTCAAAATGCATACTCCACTCCAAAACAACGAACTTGACAAGTGCCGCAACTGTCACCGGGCCCATATCCTGCGATGAAACCTCTGGAGAGACCTGTCTCCAGAAGATCGTCTCATCAAGTGCTGAAGTATCACCATTCCATAATACTGCTGCGATATCTGTGACTACCCGAATGGCATCACCTGAATTGCCTCGTCCTGCCAAAACAGTGCTCGCTGCAAATTCCGCCATATGGGTTTCAACAAAATCTCGATCCCATCCTCTAGCACAAAGAGAATCGGATTGAGTGGAGACCACTTGACGGAGTACGTTGGCGAGGTCGTTGCGATACCGGTCCATCCTGTCTTTTGCAAACGCAACTAGAATATCATGCATCCCTCGATGAATTGACCATGATAAGGATGTCCATGGTAGATAATCCAATACTTCGTTGAGAACGGTCTGCTCTTGCGGTGGGATGTATAGGACAACATCCTGCATACCCGTTTTGCTAGGCAAAGAAAGAGAGATAGTATCCTTCGATGGCTGATACTTTGGTTTAACTACCTTCATTAGAAGGTAGTCAACCTCGTTGATGTTACCGCCCATAATAGAGTAGAAATGTCTGCCACTATGTGCACCGCCGAATCCCTTTATGACATACTGAAGGATGTATTCTCCAGCTTCCTTGCGCCCGGAAAAACCACACTTAAATCCATTTGGTGCTGGTGAAGCCACTACTCCAGCCAACATTCGTATACAAGTGTCGACCCTCTGAGAAAGGGTTGTTGGGTACACATCTTTTGATAAAGAGTGGGAATCATGCGGGTTAAGATAAGCGCGAGCGTAATCCCCGACAGGCCATTCTATACGCCATTGACCGCAGTATGAGGCGTAGGCAGATCGATGACCGCCAGAATCACTGTAGTTGAAGATTGGTCGCCCGTTTGTGAGACAAAGTAAGACCATTAACGTTCCACGTGAGAGTTTAAGATACGGAGCGGCCTCTTGGATCTTAAGAGGCCATCGTAGCTCGGGCTTCCCCTTTTCAACGAAACTGAGGCACTCCTCGGCGATAGACAGGATACTTTCGTACTCCTCGATACTACCAAAGATGGTGTCATTCAAAGATATAGATTGAGAGTTATCGCATCGAGACATTGGGTGAATAACTGTGAGCAGAGTCGTCCATGCTGTTTGAACTTTTGGGAGCGTTGACGGTAGGCGGCTGAGATTGACAATTTTCTGACCACAGAGCCCATCTGCAAGGTTTGCACTGATAGATCGTTTAACAGGATATGTGTTAATTCTGTCATTCCCTGGTTTTTGAGCTTGCGAGTGCCGTAGTCTGTGCTGAAATAAAAAGAAGACAAGGGAGATGTTGGTCGCTATCGAGAAAGTCCAAGCAACGAAACTTGGTAAAATGTGCATCTTTAGGGGACTGAAATCTCAGGGTTATAGGAGAAAAAGAGCCAACAAATTCTATGGATTTCTCAAGGAAATATATTTCAACATGGGCTTGAAAGAGAAACGACGAATTCCGGCATCCTTTATACCCGGGCGCAGCGCGTAGGGCCAAAGGGCCACCCTTTGACCCTGCAAGCTCCTGTTTCCTGTCATACCAGAAAGCTAGCAGTAGCCCTTTCCAAAGTGAGATCCAAAGAGGTATTATGAGCCGCTAATTATTTGATTAGAGAATCGAGGATTTAGACTTTAGTCGAAGCGGCGATAATTTGGAAAGTGCCACAAGGGGGGTAGAGTGTCTCGTAGGTGGCGTTTGCTAGAGCCGTTGAAATGAAAGATCCACGTTTTAAGGCGCCCCAAGAAACCACCTGCCTGTGGAATCGCCCACCATAAAATGGGAGGCTATTCTGGTATTAATTAGTATAACCGACTAAGCCTTATTCGCAAGTTATTTTCCCGAGCACATTTTCGAAACACTGCCCTTGCATTAGGTTTCTGATATCGAAAGCAATATAGAACTATATTCTCTGGGATAACATCTGTATTCTGAATTTATAGAGTTTCTTCCCAGCAAATATATGCAGTTTTTGACCCCAAACCTAATTCCTCTCGTCTTCGCCAAAAACTAGAGGATCTTGTTCCCTCATCACAATTTTGATCTTCTTGGACGCATCGATCATCGTATCGACATGATCAAAGGGACCTAGGTCATGACCTGGATGAGTTTCGAGGTTTCCAGCGAGCAAAGGGAGTACTGAAGATTTCCATAAGACAGCGTCAGATCTCTTGCTTGAAATGGCTGTCGTCACAAGAAGAATGACCGACAGAAAGACGGTAGTAACTGGGAAAGTGATCCACGGCCAGCGAACGTGAATAAATGACCTATCAACATATGCCTTGCCAGCTACCTGTGTGCTGGTGTCAAGCAGTCGCATGGTATCAGTCATGCTTGTCGCCATGTTGGCCATTGATTCTGTGAGATTTTTGCTATTGTAGAAGAGCGTAGCAGACCTGATACCCGGCGAGGCACCAGGAGGCGGGGCCATTGATAGTGCCGTCGCCTCGGAAAGAAGCGTATCGACGAAGAAGCCGACAAAGAAGTACTGAAGAGACCATAAGCCAACACCTCGGATGGAATAAGTTGAGTTTTCGGATAGCTGTGCTCTTCCGTCGGTTGGTACAAGCGTAAAGTGGCTACCATTCCAGTTTCGCGTCTTTAGGTAAAGCTTTTGCGTCCTTGAAGGGGAGAGGTAGCGATGATTTGTTGAAAGGTAGTTGTTCGTATATTGCCTCTCGCAGAATGATATAGAACACTCTGAAATGGCTGGCTTTTTCTGCGGCACGGAGTTGTTCTCCGGAGAGTAAATAGGGAATTCATTGTATTTCACCCCCATAAAAGATGCAATTGGATTGAGGTCCTCCGTTAGGGTCTCGCCCGTTCCCACTGAAGTCCAAGGTGTATAAGCCACAACTGTATTCCTGCTATTATTATTCCATGGTGTGGATTTTGAACTAATTATACCAGGGGTGACGCTCTCACCACCAGGCGATGTGTAGGTGCAGTTAGCAAAATATAACGTAGAGTTGGCTGGATCCATTTTCGAACTGTCGCAATCTTGAGTTGGACACCAGGGCAGGCACTTTTGAGTAACCTTTGTAGTGATATCGTCACATTCACTGCAAATTCCAAGAGATACGAAATCCGAGTAATTGCAATTTCCGGTTGGGCAGGTTGGCTCCAGGCCCTTGTATGTGTCTGCAAGTCCCACAACAACAGCAAGTTGCATGGTAGGATCCATTTTATACTGGTCTAACATGCCGACCATCTCTTCTCTCATGAGCTCCGATGTACCCGCCCAATGAGGCCAATATTGATGTGCAGATTGGGCATAGGCTGTTTCATTGGTTCCTTCAACTCGAAGAGTAGGGAAAGAAAGAATTTGCTGAGCGAATGGATCGACAGCGATCGACAGTATCATCAAAGTGGCACCTATAGTAGCTAGCCCGGGCCGCAGTCTCCAGAAAACCTCTACGGCACCCCACGGCCCACGGCTTGCTTGGTCTAAGACCTGCAGATTGTAAAGCGGAATTGGCTTCAAGCTCCGACTTCCGTTCCATTTCAACTGGCTCAGGCAGGAGGAGATAGGAATTAGCATGGCCGATTTTGCAACGGTAACAATGATCGAAGCGACAGCATTTGGAGAGACTGAATATTGCCAGTCGTAATAGAGTGAGCCATCCACGTATTTGAGAAACGCGACCAGTAGTCCAATACAAATAACACTGAATGTGGCACCGCAAATTTCCCAAAACCATGATCCGGACCAGTCAAAGCCCCGGCTTCCTTTTGCGGCTTTATGTGTGATGATACCGCGATCATAAGTTGTCGACCCTGACGATATTTGAGGATCGAGCGAAGCGGCAAAGGGCTCTGTTGTGGTCTCCAATGGCGCAAAGACGTTTTCGTTCAGATGATCGGTCGACCTTGATGCTGTCCCAGCGGAGGTGGTTTGTGGCTGGTCACCATAATTAACCATAGGGATGTGGTCGGAATGATGGCTCTCTGGGCAAGAGGAGGTTGTGTCGCTTACTGGCGAGTAGGAAAATCTTGTTGCCATAGTGCCGTAACTAGGACCAAGCTCGAAGACCTTGGCACAGGCAATAGGTAGAATCCGCGCGGGTCTGGATGAAGTTGTGAGTGAATAGACCTTGAAGAGGGAAGAAGGGGCTTTTTGCTTTTTTGCCCAACACACCTAAGAGCCTCACTAAGCGCCTCTCTTTCTCAGCCGCATTAGTGACATAGTTAAGTGCGGGGCTAGCTCGATTCAAAACTCGACTGGACTAACGAGGGGCCTGCATGGCCAGAAGTACGAAGTACAGATCGAGATCCCTGCAATTCGTTTTAGTCGTATTTCCAATGACGAAGATCAGATGTTTCATGTACTACATACCTAGAGTAGGTGGTCCCATATATTGGATAAATTCCAAGATTGAGAGAAAGAGTTCCCGAACGGCATAAATTCGATTCGCATATACTAGCTTATGATATGTGCGTGACTCTTCCAGGCTTGGGTGTTTATACCAACGTAAACGCGTCTTGACAAGAAATTGATCTCGCTATGTTTGACTAGATTCTATTAAGATATTTTGGTTTATTTCTCTACATCTGGCCACAGTAGAATACGGACATGAACGACCGTTGACCTGTGAGTTGAACGCGAAGGTCAACTTAAGAGAAGCGGCCCCTGTTAAATCAGCAATTCAATCAATTTGATATTCTCGTTGTGTTTAGGCGCGCTCCAAATCAAATCACCACTTTATTCAGCTCAATCCTTTCCCAAGTCAACCCTGAAGCAAGACTCACCACGAGCCGCGAGCGTCATTGTCAGTAAACAGTTGATGCGAGAAGCAACGGCATGTGGAGCAAGGGGGTAGTTCCGCCCCCAATCATTCTTATCGCGGAAAGAATGTAGCTGCCGAATCTGTATAAGAGGATTAATTCTTTACCTAGGTACGAGATCTATGCTCCACCCCCTGATAAGCTCCCCCGCAAGAGCCCCCTCACGAGCCCCGTCCTCGGAAGACACCGTCGCCTCGCTTCCCCGCACAGACGCCACACGTTGCATCGCGCCTTAGAAACTTCGAACCTAAAGCTAAGTGCTGTTTGTAATCTGCCTTCTCTCCCGATTGCTGCATGCTAATGTCTTCACACGCGTCTAGCGCGAGCCTTTTGCCAGCCGGCAGGACTGGCCATGCTTGTGTGCAATGCCGGCAGAGGTACGTGCGCAACATCAGGATGACTTTTCCGTTTGCTCATATGGACTAGGAAGCAGAAATGCGGAGGATTTACGTACGGGATCAAGTGTCGACCATGCGCTGGTCGTAAGGTCAAATGCAGCTTCGAAGAGGAGATCAAGGACCCACGGCACAATCCATATCTCCGCCTCCGATCATCTAGGTCGCCCCCTACCAGCTGGGAAAGAGTCATTGCGGAGCAAGACCTTCGAGAATCTGGCCCTTTGACTCGGGGCTCGCCTCCAAAATCTGCCCATATCAAGCGCATACGCGCACCATTACCGGCGGGGATTGTCACAGGCACAAAGACTCCATCGGCCGATGAGGGACTGCCAAAGGAGGTGGAATTATTGAAATCACGGTATATATTACGTCGAAAGAATGCGTGTGTGGTGCCAACTGATTGAGTTTCTAGCCTTATTGAATTAGAGAGACGTCTTACTGATACTCAAAGCGACCGTGCCAACCTCATCAACACCCCAAGATCTCTTGCTGGCGCATCGCTTCGAAGACCTTCGGAATCTTGCCAATTCCAGCAGAACTACCAGTCATCCCCTCTAAATTCCATCAGCCTGGATCCTTTTTCGAGCTCACATACTCATAGCCTATCTAGTCCTCAAGGCCCCATCATCACAGATGGCCCCTTGAAAACACTTAACGATTTTCAGGTTGACGAGCCGATCGAGGATGAGTCGCATGATCCTATTACACGATCAGTTATAACAGACGGAGAGGCATATGTGCTTTTGAGACTGCAAGTATTTCAAACGTATAGGTTTTGGAGGAAGAGGCTTACTGTAGCAGTTATTTCTCGAACTGTCATCCAAACGCGCCCTTTCTCGATGTAGATTTTGACTCAGATGCTGAAAGAGTTCGTTCCAGCAGTACTATACTCTTTCTTGCAATTCTCTCCATCGGTGCTCGTTTCTGGAGTGCCTCGTCTAAGTATTTCAACCAATGCATGAAAATCATGAACCTCTTCTAAATATCTATAGAACCGTGTGCTGGCTACACTCTCGATATGCCGACATCGTTCGTCTTCTTGATGCCGAGTTAATGCGAGTCACATTAAGACCGGGTCCCGATGATCGAAAATTGGAGACCGTCCAAGCACTGCTTCTCTGTGCACACTGGATGCCATTCGATGTCTCCGACAAGGGAAATCGGTATCGATCTCGATTTTCTGAAATGGGCGCATGGCAATGCTTAGGATTGGCCATTCGATGGGCCACATCCCTAGCCCTGGAGCGAAGCTGCCATATAAGTTTTCAGAATTCGCAGACAGCCACCCGACTAGATGCACGCCGCTTCCGGACCATGTTATACCTTGTTGAAAGTGATCACTAGTAAGTAGTTCGGCCGACAAATAATCTCATTTTTTGACATATTTATCAGTCTTGCACTATCCGCCCGACGTCCATCTTATCTCAACCCTGCTCCACTCAAAGAAGGACTCCAAAACTTTCTCCGAAGTGACTATTTTCAAACTACAGACATTCGCCTCGCGTCTTTATTCCGGGTAGCCTATGGAGCCCATTCCACAGGATGTCGACCTTCCACTATCGAGAGTGTCGAGGCATTTGACATGGATGTGCAATTGGTCGAGCGAAATTTCCTGTCGAGTCTAGGGGATAGGTCCATAGATGCTTTGAGCCAGCACTTTCCATTTACCTCACTTCGATGGTATCGGCTTTCATACGTCTGTGCATTCCTCGATGCCACCGATCCGGCTCAAAGAACAGGGAAGGCATTGACGTGGGCAATTGAGTGGGCTAGTCAGATCCTCATTCACTTATCTAGACCATGCCATGCAGGGTTGGATATCGATACATCTATTCCTATTCAGCTGGAACCTGATCCTAGCGTGGTTAATGTGATGTCATTTGCGATTGACCATTATTTTGTGGTTATCGCTTACGCTTCGTATGTACTTGTGAACAGCTGGCTGAGCAACCTAATGGACTGTAAGTCATTCATTTTCCCATCAACAGTTGGAGAAATATGGGGGCCAACACATACGCAGTCAACCTTAGACCACACTTTGAAAGGTCAGATGAGTCTCTGAGTGAAAACGCCTCAACTTCCTTGCTATTTTGCTTAATTGACGTCGCTGCTCGCACCCTCGAAGCGGCTAGTCCCCCTGAAGGTCACCTTGCCCGCCGATATGTTCCTCTTCTGCGTGGAATGGCGGACATAATTTCATCTGGTGAAACGCAGACAAATAATTCTAATTGCGGGCATGGGAGTGTAGTGACGAGCGCCGTGAACACGGCCGAGCAACCGCAGAGCAATTTGGGGGGAGACTTGTGGGAAATGTGGCAACAAGCAGGGCTCGAGCCTATAGTTTGGCCAGGGCCTTTGGATAGTATTTACGAAACATGAGAATGTCCAAATAATTGAGATGTTTTATATAGTGGGTCGTCTACGATGACCATTGGAACCTTTACGTACAAGCTGTTTTAACGATGTAGGAGAGATAATTGCCATCAGCGAATTTTATGGGAAATGTAAACGTAGAAGAGACCCAGGAAAGACGAATATACAACAGGGTTCGGTAAAGAAATAATGAACAAGCGAATAGATTTCTGACCTACATATACAAATCTATCTATATCGAAGAAAGTATTGCACATGGCGCAAACAACCGTAAAAGTCAGCCGCTTACTTTCTTCCAGCCTCAACCATCTCACCGAGCTTAAGCTGCGTTAGCAGTGATAGCTCATCATAAACGTTCCACTCATCGACGATGCGGCCATTGCGATAATGGTAATGGGTCATACCCATAACCTGCAAGCGCCGCCCCGTAGGCTTTCCAAGCTCGCTTAAGATGCCATATCCCAGATGATGACCTTCCATCACCCATCGCACTGCAACCTTCACTCCGCCTTCCTCACAAGGTGTGGAACAAATATGCTGTGGCATGTAAGCAGCATCAGGAATCGAGCCGACAAGACCAAGGTGCTGATGCAAGACAGCGGCAGGTCCGTACAGCTCACTCATTTTGGGACCGTGATACTGCGCATTAGGGGCATAGACTTTCTCGATACGTCCAAACATCCGACAATTGAAGACGTCATGCAAC
Organism: Penicillium sp. G339; assembly: GCA_027569595.1. Taxonomy (NCBI): domain Eukaryota; kingdom Fungi; phylum Ascomycota; class Eurotiomycetes; order Eurotiales; family Aspergillaceae; genus Penicillium; species Penicillium sp. G339. The sequence continues at coordinate 20,013 of JAPDFJ010000039.1, forward strand.
CATTCCAAAGTCTGCGTTTCAATATCATTGTTGGCGATTGAAGTATCGCATTTCGTCTCTGGGGGCTGCTGCCCAATAATACGGCGGTTTTCACCAATATCAATGTTTTCGAGCCCTTTGTCAAAAAGGGCTTTCGCAGCATCGTATGCAAAAGTGTGCGCGTCCAGTCCAAGCTGCTTGATTATTGCCATGTTATCCGCCACAACCCACTCGCGGTAAATTTTGTTGCGGTATATCATGCAGTCTGCGATGGTACGGGAGACAAAGGTCTTTCCTGTGGCCGGTCCGAAGTGTCCGAACTGAGTGTGTCGGCCTGCCCCGGTAACCAGATGGGAAGTATAGAAACCTTCTTGGTCGTTGCCGTTCCAGAGGACTTGTGTTGCCATTCCGCGACGCTCGGGTAGAGAGACTAGTCGTTGAATAGTATCACGAACGACGGACTCGCGGTCGTAAACGGTGCCCATTGTTCCATATAGCACGCAGTTGTGAGTATAGTGGGTGTAGATAAGACCAATGTCGCGCTCGTCCCAAATACGATGTGTGCAGCGAACGATATAGTCGACGATATCCGTGTAGATGTCTTCAAAACCCTCCATTGGATGAGCACGGGCTCGTTTGGTTGGTGCAAGATCGGGATAGTCATGACGCTCTACCTGGAGAGCAGATGACGCTTCTTTGGATTGTTTAGATTGAGCATCGGGGTGGAAGCCATTGTTAAGGGACGATTCGCCCTCTGCGATGGTGGATGGAGCCATGGTGAATGGATAGTGTGAGAGAGATATTTGAAAAAAAAGTCGTGCAACAGGAACAAGGTTCGATTTATCTTTATCATTATCAAGAGAAAGTGAGATACTTTCTAAATGTGGGGTAAATATCAGGTGTCTGATAGTAAAGGCCCGTGTTTGATTCAATGTAACTCTGGTTCATCGGCTTCGCCGACGGTGATATCGGCTCCCCGATAACCACGCCGGGAATGCCGAACGCATCACACTCACTCGCAGTTTCGAGAGGGAAATAACATCAAACAAAAAGACCAAAAATGAACCGAGCCAGGATTATGAGAATATGAATATAGTGGCATCTCTTCCTCTTCATAGCCCTCCTATTCATTGTCTCCTTCATCCTCTTCATCGGTATACAATACGTTACTAGACTTGTCCTCGCCGATTTCCAAGTCTCTCAGCGCTGGCTGTTGGAGCATAATTTGTAGATCACCCACCAACGGGAGCGTTGGGACAACACACCAAATTCAAATGAATTGGTAAGAAAAGGAAGTTCATTACATTGGGGCTCATAATAGACATGTATGTACTAGATTGGCTTGACGTCGAAACCGTGGTAAGAGCAATGGTGGTGTGTTATTGGTAACTCCAGGGGTTATTTCCTTATTCCACAGGACATCCCAAAATAATGACTATAGCCGATGCACTGGCAGTATATACCAAATAGCCCCTTAGCTTGTCCATAACGAGCTTGAGATTTCTATGGGTGTTCAAGAGCCAAGGTTTGTTGCGCCTCTGCTATCCTCTTCTGGGGCGCAGTAAATCCGTTGTCAGGCTACATTCTATGCATCCTGCAGCTCCGATTCAGGTATAAGGGTATCTAATTGGGTTCATATTTGGGGCCCAACTTCTTACTGTAGACTATGTACACCTAGATTGACATTCTAGGAACGAAGAGCTGTGATGGCTTGGAATGACGGCCATTTAACAATGAATATAACCGATATTTGGTATCAATAGGCTCAAGAGGCATCACACGCGACTTGGTAATTTGGAAACGCAAAAATATTGTCTTGCTCGATACCAAGGTGATCTCGGCGCCCAGCTCACTTTTATAGCGTGTAGACAAAGTCTTGATTTTCGATATCGGTAAGATCAAGGAACCTGTCGGATTCAATTAGCACTGCCAGTTAGAGCGGCGGGAGAAAAAAAAATCCATTACGGATAAATCGGCAAACTTACTCTTGGTTCTCCAGTCTCACATAACCAGGCTCTGATCGGATGGCATCCTTGCGTCGGTTTTCCTTGTTATACCACCACCAGATGAACAGCAGGATGAGTAGGCATACTCCCCAGCATGCAATAATAACAATCTCCGCAGAGACGTAGCGAGGAGCATCTTCGGGGCGAAAGGTGAGGGGACCTAGAGAAATTAGTCTACAGTTCACCACTTCATTGCAACTAGAAAAGAATAATCCGGCGCTTACCAATAATATTGCCCACACAGTAACCGATCAGATATACAGCCGCAACAGTAGTCTTCTTGGTGTAGCCAGCGACATTGGATGAGATCAGTGACAGCAGAGCCACGAAGGAAGTTGGGAAAGCTTGCGTGAAGTAGTATCCGACTAATCGCCCAACATTATTCTCAAGCGGGAGAGCCACAATAAGGATTATTCCCAAAGTGGCAGTGAGAAGACCCCCAAGACTAGTCAGGATTCGCTGGCCAGTTCTGTCGCCGATGTAGCCGTTCAGAAGCAGGGCGATGACTTCCACTGCACCGGCAGGTGTACCATAAAGTAAACTTTGCTCGGGCGTATAACCGAAGCTCGTGATCTAGATACAAAAGCAAAGATCGTTAGTTTACCGCCGGGTAAGGCTAAAATCATAATAGTGGGTGAGACATACCAGCTGGCTGAAAAAGTTCGTAATACCTCCATTGGGAATATCGGCAATCAGTGCGAAGAAGAAGAACGCCCATGTCATCGGGTCCATTAGAGCTTCTTTGACTTGATACCACTTGAAGTGCTTGTTACCAATACCTTGCTGGTTGATACGCACACGAGTAACCGCCAACACACGGTCCTCCTTCGACAGCCAACGTGCGTTGAGCTGACTGTCTGGTACAATCCAGAGGAAGAGAAGACCCAAGCTGACGGTCAGTGCCCCGGTGAACAAAAACACGATCTTCCAAGGCTCGATAGAAGACCCATGCTTTTGTGTGCCAACAGCGATTCCGTAGGCTACCAGGCCACCTAGAATTTGCCCCCAGCCATTGAAGCTATACCAGAGATTCACACGTTGTCCTTGTTCGTTACGGGTATACCACTATGTCACCATTAGTACCACGAAGCTCCCCATTGTTCGACTGAACGCATGCAAATTGTTGATTTACCTGAGAAGTCAAGAGTGCAAAACTCGGGGTAACTGCGGCTTCAAATACACCCAAGAAGAAACGGATTGCAATGGCTCCAGGGTAATTCCTTGTAGCGGCGAAACAGCACAGAATACCACCCCAAATCACGATGCAGGAGCCCGAATATTTACCGAGTGGTAAGCGTTGCAGTAATCGACTGGTGGGATATTCCCAAGCAATATATCCTGCACCCTGATTAGCATGGAATGTTGAATACTATGAATATGCTGTCAAATGTTCTCACCAAAATAGAAAAGACTGCCGAGCCACTGGTACTGGTCTCCAACCAACCCTAGGTCCTCCTTCAGGCCCATAATACTGGCATAGGACAGGGTGGTCTCTATTGGTCTCATTAGGTTAAAAAGTCCACAGGGTATTTTCTTTGCACTCACTATCGAGGAAATTCATCCCATAGACGCAGCACATGACAGGCATGATGTGCCAGTCAATGGTTCGCAACAAACGACGGTTTGTCGCTTCGTCCAGTTCCATTGACTCGCCCTGCATGTTCTCGAAGATCTTCATGGCCTCATCTGCATCGTTGGCATGTTTGACCAGCTTAGGATCAACATTCTTCATAGATAGCTCAATGTCCACGGCGGTGGACACACCCTGGGTGTCGTGGTCTTCCGCCATGATGTGGCAGGACAGGGTGTTAGATGCTTGAAAAAGAAAAGCGCAAAGGCAGAGAAAGAATTCCTTAGGTCGAGAATCTCGGAATTAATGGCTTCGAGGAGGTTAAATAGATTAGATGCAATTGTTGGAGCATCTGCAGGGATTGGTAGGGGATTAGGTCGAAAGCAATGACACGAGAGCGATATATTACGAAATGGAATCCCCAGAATCCCGGGGAACTCGGAGGAGGGGACAAATCTAACATCGCGGGGTTCAACCGAGGATCATGACGGGACCGGATCTCTGGTGGAGTTGGGCGCATCGGATGTACCATGGTCCACGAGGGACGAAGAGGAGAGGATTTATCGTTTTCAGCATAAACCTGCAGTGGGCACCCAATGGGAAACGATTTTTTCCGGTCAGCACTATTGGAGCATTTCGTTGCCCCGAGTCTAACTGGCCAATTCGAGGGGCTGGAGAAATTAGGCTCGGTCGCATGGCGGTTATCAAAATGCCACAAAGCTCGGTCCCACGGGTCAATTAGGCTTGTTTCCCCGCTACGTCTATTCGGCCCATATCCACTCCGTTGAGAAAGTCCCTTTTCCTCTTGTTCATGTCATCATACACATCGATTTGATTGTACTGACAAATGCATTTTTTTTGTTGCACCTCGACGGACAACATACACAATCCGAACGATATTGGAGTAGGCCTACCGACGACACTATTAGGCCTAGTTTCTCCGGAATGTCTCCGACGACCTAGAGGTTGATTAGCTCAAAACGCCGAAAGCATAAACACGACAAATTTGACCAAACTGCCGAAAAGCCTCCCCCAGGAAAGCATACACGAACCAATAAGAAGTGTTCGTGGCCAACCCCAATGGAAGGAATGCGGGGAAGCGGCTTCTTGTCGCCTGCCAAGCTACTAATCAGATTCCCCACACCTTGGCTGCGTTTTTCTCTAGGTTCAGCCCTACATCGCTCTCATATAATCGGAAACTAGCTTTCCTCGTAACTTTGGATTCACCGCGGGAAACCTCGTGGCAGGAATGATATTCATCGCATGTTCGGCCAATCCCGAAAGTGATGCATGCATATCTGACACAAAAAGGATATAAAGTTCGATGTCTAATTCTTGGACATTATGAAGACAAGACAAGATTGATCCGCCAAAAGTCAATTGTAATCCATAGAGAGACCAGAAGCTTAGAAGATCGTTAAATGCCGCAAATGGATCCTAAATCGCATATCAAATGCACCTTAGAAGATGTAGCGGGTGGATTCAAGTTCAGGTTAGTACATCTGCCGGTTCCTCATTTCAATTGGGAGGAAACACATCAGAAATGAGGAGAGCCAAATTCCGCCCGCCCCAAGCCAAAGGACGCCTGCTCTTCCCTCGGCGATATATTTCTGGCCAGCAAACGGAGCGACGATTCCGGCAATCCGGCCAAGACAGGAAAGCATGCCACTCGCGCTAGCACGATACGAGGTATCGAACATTTCAGGCGCAGAGGCGTATAGCACAGCATTGAAATACTGAAATGGTGAGCTTGACGATTCAGTGAGAAGGTGGAAAACTTACACTCTGCATGATGTACTCCAACGCGTTTAGACCAACGTAGCCGGCCGTGTCCTTGACCTGCGTGTACATTGCCATGGAGACACCTTGCAGCGCGGCGGAAATGACAAGTGACCATTTTCGCCCAATAAGAGGGAGTTGCACGGAGAATAGGGCAAGGATTGCTCCGATGACACCTGGTAAGTAGATGTATACATATTCCCGATAGGTTTCAGTGACGTTGTTTGCACCGCTGTCGACATTATTGTTGAGTAGAACTATCGGAAGGAAGTAGCCCGCCAAATTGAAAGACCAGTAATTGCCCTACTTTGATTAGCATGTGAGTTGTTGCACTGGAAAAGAAGACTGACCATGTATGCAAGGGCAAGGAGGACGAAAGTGAAGCACTCCAGCTTCTTCATGAACAAGCCCCGAAGAAACCCGAGGTTCTTGAACATACCCATAACAACACCCTTCGCATCTGGAACATTGCTCTCCTCACCCGCATCTATGCCCGTCGCTCGATCAATCTGCATGAAGTCATCCAGTGTCAAGGTGGGCCTCGGTGCCCCGTTGAACTTGGCAATCTTGTGGAGAACATCGATAGCGTCCTGCTCACGGCCCCTGCTGACAAGGAACTTGGGGGATTCGTAGAATCGGAAAAAGAGGAATCGGGCACCGAAGAGAGCAAATGTCATGGCGCCGATAATGATCACCTCATATCTCCAGCCCATGTTGCTCGACACCGTGCAGCATGCCACCCCGGGGCTGACGGCATTGCAGGCGGGCAGACCCACGTCGCATCGATACTTCGCGGCGGTTCCGTAGGCGATGGCGGATGCCACGACAACTCCGATGGGTTGCCACATTCCAAGGAGGAAGACCAGGTATCGGCGGTTCTGTGGGAGAAATTCGAGCGCGATTGTGGCGTCGATGGGGATGTTGCCGCCGAGGCCGATGCAGGAGAGAAAGTAGATGCCGCAGATGGCGCCGTAGTTGAATTTACTTGCAGCCTGACAGTGTGAGAAAATGGCGATTTCCGAATTTCACGAAATTAACCCACCAGAAGCATTCCAAAGACTGATGTAATGAGACATGAGAGATTGAATGCCCATTTGCGACCGATAATGTCGGTGATGATTCCAAATCCGAACGCGCCGATTCTATCTCCTGTCAACTTGAACCTAATGAAACACATCCTGACCGGGTTTACTTACGCTAGTCCAGCATTAGAGCAGGTAAAAATGAGCCCTTGCTTCCCGGCTGGAACACCCATCTCTTGACTGCACGATGTGAGTAAAAACATCTCCCCAGAGGAGCCAGAAGACTAACAAAATCGCAGTTGCCAGAAGACCAACACCCTGGGCCCAGGCCAAGTCGACAAAATACCCAAAGCCGCAAAGAAACCAGATGCATCGCTGATATTTGCCGAAGCCGAACTTATCAATCTCACTGATTTGGTTAGCACACTACCGAATCTATAAGGGATCATGGTGAAAACTGACGCATTAACCAATGCAGCCTTGCGCTCAAAAGGAGTGAGTTCCTGAACAGCAGTGCCGTTGATCACATCACCCATAGAGACATGATTAGTCTCTTGACAGCCGTTCTCTTTATCAGAATGCTGCTCGGGGCCAGGGGCATTTTTCTCTGAAACTTGATCTGAAGTAGACATGGTGGAGACAGATGCTATTTCCCAAATTCCGGAATCAGCAGCTGGTCAAATATTGTCAGATATTCGAAGTCCACCTCAATTACATCAATCCTTGCTATAGATTAGGGTCAGTTGAGGGGTCGCGGGACCCCTCTTCATCGTGACCGATGAAACCTTTCGGCAAACCCTATCTCTATCGGCGAAGCCGAAATGAAGCTGTCGCGATATAATTGGTTCTCTCGTGGAGCCCTGGCGTTAATGGCGGTAATGGCGGGGTCTGACTGTCTTGGTATTCGTGTCGGTTCAAGAAACACTGTCGCTTCACGGTTTGGTTGGTAATTCACTCATTGATCCAACATCCTCATTCCGTTCCATCTTGAGCCGATCGCGGATCACGCACCGAATACGCCAATATGCCAAATACATTCCAGCAAAATGAGATCCCGCAATGGGAGAGTATCGCTCGTAGTAAGAGAGAGAGCCGAGACGCGAAGATTCCTCGGCAATGGCAATTGAAACCTGGTCAAGTTCCCGACGACCGGCTCAACGTTATCAACGTCCCCAGTGAATGTGGCATATTGACAGCCAGGGAGCAGAAGATCACACGGTCGAATGCAACTATTCTAGTTGAAAATATTCTCAGCCGTGAGTATAGTTCATACGAGGTTTGTCATTAAATATAGGTCCGATTTAACCAGCGGAACGGGGACTGATATTTTAAGGTCACGCTTGCCTTCTGCAAACGCGCAGCTATTGCACAACAGCTTGTATGTACTCATGCGTGGAGAGAGATTTTAAAAATGACAATAAATAGGTCAACTGTCTCTCTGAAATCTTTTTCGATGCCGCGCTCGAAGCAGCAAAGTCCCTGGATGCAGAGTATGAAGAATCTGGAATCGCACGCGGCCCTCTTCATGGACTCCCGGTCTCCCTGAAAGATTGTTTCCAGGTCGAAGGGACCGACGCAGCAATTGGCTATACCGCATTGGTGAATCAGCCGTCATGCAAAGAAGATGAATCCGAAATCACAAAAATAATGCGAGAAAGCGGCGCTATCCTGTTTTGCAAGACTAATGTTCCTACTGCTTTGATGGCTGGAGAGGTAAATTGTTCCGACAAGTGCCAAAGTATACAGACGGAAATCTGACATGACAGACATTCAATGCAATCTATGGCTACACCTCGAACCCCTACAATCGCAATTTATCTAGTGGTGGCTCTTCTGGCGGCGAAAGCGCATTATTAGCACTTGGCGGGTCTCCGCTGGGTATTGGGACAGACGTGGGAGGCTCGGTGCGCATTCCGGCATCTTTCTGTGGTCTTTATTCCCTCAAACCGTCTTTTGGTCGGTTTCCGACATCGGGAATTCGAGATGGTCTTGACGGTCAAGAAGCGGTCCGGAATGCGGTCGGGCCCATGGCTCGCTCTTTGGATGAGATTGAGTTGTGGTGCAAAGCTGTAGTAGACAGTACGCCGCACATTCGTGCAGATCCTGATTGCTTGCCTATTCCATGGAGACCAATCGAGATGCCGCAAAAGCTATGTTTTGGTGAGCTCTTTCCGAATTATGTTTAAATGTTTGAGCCATGGACGTAACCTAACTGTGATAAATCAGGACTTTTGATTGACGACGGCATTGTGAAGCCTCTTCCTCCCGTTACCAGAGCTCTACGACAGGTGAAGGAAGCTGTAGAATCCGCCGGCCACACTATCATCGAATTTCACATGTAGGTACAGAAAGTTCATTTTCTATCTGAAGCGAGGTGAAAATCGAAAGCTGACATTTACAAGTGACGAGCCTCTGTTCCTCGATACTCTCAAATTTGCTCTTTATAGATCTGCGGCTGCAGAGACATTACAAGAGACTCTTGATAAGACAAAAGAACCCTGGCCACAGGGCTATGAAATTCTAGCGAATATGGCGAATGATGAGAAAGATAGCCAGGCAAGGGTTTCCGACCTTTGGAAAGCGCAGGTTCAGCGGACTGAATACTCTAAGAAGATGTTGCGGACATGGGCTGCAACGAGAGATCGGACTGATACTGGTAGAGAGATGGATGCGCTGCTTATGCCATGTTCACCGTGGCCAGCCTCTTCTAGGTATATACTGAGCCACTGTGACACACTTTCAAGTTCATTTGTGCACTTTACTGACTAGGATAGGCATGGATTCATCTATGATAATTACACCAGCATCTGGAATGTCCTCGATTACTGCGCAGCCACGGTGCCAATAACGCACGCGTCACCAGAGCAGGATATACTTGTATGTCGAAGTTATGAAGCTCGGAATGAACTTGAAAGTAAGGTCTGGAGAAACTGTAAGTTATTCTACTTCGTTTGACTCTTCAGCCGCTTACGAATACAGATTCACCTGATGACATGGCTGGATCACCAGTTTCTGTTCAGATTGTTGGGCGTCGGCTATCAGAGGAGTATCTACTAGGTGTCACTAGGGTACTACAAGATGCTTTGGAAAAGTTGGGCATTTAAATCGCCATTGGTAGTCATTAAATAGCTTTGCTGGCCTCTTTCTTAAAAGGATAAACGGCCTTTTTGAACGCGAATTGAGCTTTCCCATGCACAGTATCAGAGGAAACATGCTTGTACTGCTCGACCTTCTCTTGCAGCCTTTCTATATATACCTGAAGTAATGGCCTACCGAATACCTAATCCAAGTCTACATATACAACACTAACCTACCAGATCCATGAACATTGCATTCAAATTCCAGTGTATATTTTACTATACTATAGATCTAGATTTAGACACAGATCACTTTGAGATGGCCATTTAACCCAATCATAATCTAAGCAAGACCAAGCTCCTTATAGAAGGCAGTAGTCTGCGGCTCACGGCCCAGGAATTCAGTCAGAGTCTTCATTTCATCTTGGGAACCGCCCTTCTCAAGGACTTGGTAGCGGTAACGACGGCCAGCAGCCTTGTTCATGGGGTCTGTTTTAAAGACGGTGTAGAACATGTCTGTTGAGTAGACTTGGGAGCTGTTGGACTCGTTAGTCAAAGGTACAAGGGAGAAGAGGATGGTTGGGAGGGGAGAGGGGGGAGGGTAAGAACCTCAGATATCCGTAGTAACCCGCATCATATCCACCGATCAAATGGCCAAAGGTAGCTTCGCCATGACCCCATTCGTCGCCGGCGCCAAGAGCCTCAGGACCATCCATTTGAGTAATTTCCTTACGGAGACGGTTATACGTTGCAGAGAGGGGCAATCCCTCGATCTCAGCGTGGTTAGATGGTTCGTGGACGGTCATATCGAAAATACCGAAGTGGAGCTGGCGCAGGTTGAACAGCGCGTCATTAACGTGCTTAGTTCGAATGAGGTTATCAATGACTTCGTCGGGAATTTGCACCGCGGGTGGAGTCGTGGCGGTCTTGCCGGTGCGTTCCTGCGCCTCTTTCCAGCCGCTTAGATACTCTGGCGAGAGGCTTGCGTAGTGGGTGCTCAAGGCGCGCAGCTGGGATGGTGTCCAGCACCAGTTCTCGAGCATTTGGGAGGGTGCTTCGACAAAGTCCCGGACTGTGTTTGTTCCGTGGAATCGAGAGTAGATTGTCTTTGAGACGAGGTCGTGGATTCCGTGGCCTAGTTCATGGAAGAGGGTTACGACTTCGTCGTGCTTTAGGAGGGATGGTTTCTTGGGGGTTGGTTTGGTGAAGTTGCACACCAGTGCGGTGGCGGGGAACCGGCGGTTGCCGGAGGCGTCGATGAAGCCCTGGGTCTTGTTAGTATGGTGATTTGGTTGTGTGTGGTGCTGAGGTCTAAGGTCGAAAACATACCGGCTGCAGGTTGAAGTTGGCGGCGTGGCCATACTTGCCCTCACGAGGGAAAAGATCTAAATAAAGATATCCCACGAAGCCACTTCCCTCGCCCTCGTCATTCCAAACGCTGAAGACCTGCACATCTTCATGCCAGACGATATCATCACCCTTGCCAGTAGGAGCAATGGCCGCGCGGTCCTCGCCCACAATCTCAACAAACTCAAGTCCAAACAACTCCTCGAAGATCTTCAGCATCCCCTGGATAGTCGTCTGCAGCGGGAAATACTCCGCAATGAGCTGCTGGTCCAGCGAGAAGTCCCGCTCCAGCATCAATCGGTCGTAGAACCGGTGGTCCCAGAGATAATACTTTCCATCTGAAGTCGGGTCCAGAGTCTTCTTCAGCTCCATGAGCGTAGCGATCTCGGACTTTCCGCCCGCAGTCAGACGCGAGCGCAGGTCGCCGAGGAACTTGTCGACTGTTTCGGGTGTCTTGGCCATCTTGTCTTCAATGCGGAAGGCTGCGTGGTTGGGATACCCGAGTAAACGAGCGGCCTCGTCGCGAAGGATGATAGCTTCGCGGAAGAGAGGAACGTTCTGGTTACACTTGTTCTCGTTGGCGACCATAACCTTCCGGCGAGTCTCGGCATTTGAGGCGTATTTCATGGTTGGGAAGAGATCCGGGTATTTGAAGGTAAGCCAGATCTTGCCGGCGTTCTCGCCTTCACCCTTCTTAAGGCCCGACAAAACATCTTCCGGAACACCATCCAATTCCTCGGGAGTGAACCAGATACCGCCATTCTCTTCGTTCAGGTTCTTCTGGAACTCAATGCTCAATGTACTGAGACGCTTCTTGATTTCCTTGAATCGGGCGCGAAGCGGGCCGGCGGGTAGACCAAGTCCGTTTCGGACAAAGTCCTTATGCTCTTTCTCCAGAAGACGGCGGGACTCACTTTCCAGTGGCTCGTCCTTTTTCAATGCCGCATCGACGAGCTTGAAGATGTCCTCACGCATAGCGGATTCAATGAAGAACTCATCCATCAGTTCTTCGGCCTTGGACGAGGCGTCACGGAGTTTCTGGTCCATTGACACTGCCTGATAGAAGCCGAGGATGTGTGCTTCTAGAGCCATGACGTTCTCATCTTGGGCTAAGGGTCCGAGGACGTTGGCGAAGGTAGCGGTGTCGGCCTGGACGGAGCTGACTACCTGGTCCTGGATGCCACGCGAGGTCTTGATGATACGCTCTGCGTCGGCGACGACGGATTGAGGGGTTGCTGTGAAGGTAGGCGGGGCCTGCGGCGGATGCCGGAGGTGAGCGGGGGCCATGGTGGAGGTTGTCAGGTATCGAGTATAGCCGTTTGGATAGCTGTTGATTCGGAGGTGACCCAGCACAGAGGAGAGGCGGGCGGGGAGACGGAGGAAGGGCGCCACGATGACGAGAAGGAGGAAGAGAAGGTGATGGCGAGCGGTGAGAGCAATGGTGGCGGGGATGGCGGGGTGTGAGGGTGAGGATTGTGAGTGGCTGTGAGCTGCAGGTCTGACCAGGTCCAAGTGAGGCAGAGGAGATGTGGTCAGGTGATCCGCACTTAGCTGCGTCAATAGACTGCCCAGTGGACAGTGGACTGTGGAGTATGGTTTTAGGGAAAGTGGACTACTTTGAGGACATAGCTTGGCATGGAGAAGTGATAGTATGATAAATGATAGTATGATAAATGATAGTCGTTTCTAGTTCATGGCAAATTATCTATGTGACAGCGCTTTTCGAAAGAAAAATAATGAAGGAATGTTAACACCGTGAACACCGCCCAACCACTCGGATGCAAAGGAAAGAATCATCAACACAATCAACACAATTAAGCGGCATCCGCGGTGGGGACAGGCTCGGGAATCTTGGTCACTTGCGCGCCAGCACGGATAATACGCTGGCCGCTCTCGTCACGGACATACTCGGTGTTCTCCTTGTGAGAGCGCTTCCAGATCTCAACCTCGCAGCCGCCGCGGATCACACCCACACGCATGGTGGAGAGCAGGTTGTGAGCGGCATTGGAGTGGTAGTAGATACCACCATTGAACATGGCGGTGGCATCCTTGCCAATACCAGAGCTGATCATGGCCTTGCCACCGGGGTGGTCCTTGATGAAGTCGGTCACATCGTGGACAACACCGGCGATGGCAACCAGGCCGCGGCCGTTCTTGGACTGCTCGACGTAGTCGTCCCACTCCAGGACGGGGAGCTGGTCCAGAGGGGTACCCCAGTCCAGCTTGGAACGCTTCTGGTCGATCTTCTTCTGGAGCTGCTGGACGCGGCCCTTCTCGATCTCGTTGGCACGGAACTGCTTGAGGTCGTAGGCGAGACCTAGCTGCTTCCAGGACCAGATGGTCCACTTGGTCGGGTCATACTGGTGCCACTCGATGGCGTTGCGGTAGTCTGAGGGGAACTCGTGGTGGAAATTGTGGTATCCCTCACCCAGAGTGACCAGGGCGGTAATGACGTGGTCACGAGGAGAGTTGCGGTCGTCGAAGGGCTGGTCACCGAGCCAGTGGGCCAGGGAGTTGACGCAGAAGGTAGCCTGCTGAACGAAGAAGATACGGAGGATACCGGCGTAGACGAATCCACCGAGCCAGTCACCCCAGCCGAGACCAGCCACGATCATGGGGGCAATCAGTCCCATGCCGAAGACGACCTTGAGGTAGTGACGGTGCTGCCAGATGACGACGGGGTCCTCGTTCAGGTCAGAGATGTCGGTGCGGCCAATTCGCTTGGGGTTCTGCTTCATGACCATCCAGCCAAGGTGAGAGTACCAGAAGCCCTTGCGGACGGAGTAAGGGTCCTTCTCGGTGTCGGTGTAACGGTGGTGAGCACGGTGGCCGCGAGCCCACCAGCGGATGGAGCCTTCAACGGCACCGCCGCCAACTAGGGCGAGCCAGATGCGAAGAGGCAGGGTGGCGGAGTAGGAGCAGTGAGCCCAGAGACGATGGTATCCTGTGGATTGTCAGTATCAACCATTCTTCTGCTCTGCTTTGAAGCATTCTCTTGTGCAATTCAAAACTTACCCGCAGTGATGCCGAGACCGGTGAAGAAGTAGTATGTAACGGCCCAGATGGCAGTCTTCAATTGAAGGGGAGTCCAGAAGGCCTGAATACAGCCCATGGCGGGAATGCCCAGGATGAGGAAGGCATTCAGCCAGTTGACATGCTTGTACCAGTTGTTGCGAGTCAACGGAGTGTCGGCGATGTGCACCTTCTTGGTGTCGGGAGCCCGTGGGCGTGAGGACTCAGCCTTGGTCGACATGATGGCTCTCACACTTTCTCTCTCTCAGTGATGGAGGAAGGAGAGATCAGTCAAAGGCGAAATAAAGTATGGGAAGGAGTGGCGTGGGCCAGGGCTGGGCGATGGGTGATTTTATATGGGGGGCCCACTTAGGACCAACGTTGGGGGAGAGGAAGGGTTTGATCGCCAACGGATATGGGGAAGCTTGATAACGGGCGAATCAAGACCACGCAGAAAAGAGGAAAAGGGAGGAAGAAAATCACAAGATCCCTCGGCAGGAGAGAGGAGAAGGAGAAGACCGGGCGATCGTTCGAGAAAAGAAGCGAAAGGGCAGGCTGCTCTTCCAATCGCCGTGGAGTGCCTGAGTGGCGTGCCTTCCTTTCTCGTTGAGGCGCCCCAACACTTTCTTAGTCATCCGGGTGGATCAGGCAATGCGGTGGTGCGGTGCAGTGTTGACGGGGGGAGTGGGAGTGGTGGGAGATCCTCGTATGACTGGTTCGTGCAGTTGCATGTGTACTTTCCTAGATTACATTCTATTGTATTCTATATGCTATGTTCTACTGTCTATTCTACTTTGCTGTAGTGTAGTGTAGTGTAGTGTAGTATACATACTCTGCCCCTGCATGAACCACACGTGACCTACGGATGCGGCGTATAGTGGCTCCCGAGCCGGAGTATACAACTGACGCAAGTAGACTCTACTAGTAGCTACTACCTTCTACATACGAGTGAAGAGTAGAGTAATACCAAAGTATGTAGATGAAGCTGCAATGCAATTGCACTATTTCCATTCGGTACTGTCCCATTCTTATTCTCAACGATCTTCACCCTGCATAATGCACAGCCCTATGGTGGCAAATACGACGAAAATACGACGAAAATGCAAACTCATCATCCCTAGCCCTCCCGACCGGGTGTGATTCAGCGTCATCTCTGGAAGTAATCGGAAAGAACAACTGGAATTGATATCAAATGACATCATCCAGACTCATAATCGCGGGGATCCTGCTCGCTGATCTTCCCATTTATCATGTTTACATGTGCACTGCCTGAATCCCCAGGTCTTGTTGGGTTCCGCCGAGGCTGATCTAGACCGGTCACGTGGATGCGGGTGGGATTGAGTATGCGTATGTAATCAGGTCAGTGGAGAGTGGGTAAGCCCACTGCCGGGTCGGGTTCTGGTAGACTGGGTGTCAAAAAGTAACGTGACCGTCCCACCCGGTCGGATCATTAATATTCCGGTTATTGGGCCACGGCAAGAATGGGTGCCCGCACACTCTGCACTGCATTTTTTACTGCCACCCCATTTCGGTGCTGAGGTAATATTTGTGGAGCTGCCCGCCCGGCGTGCCTTGGTTGACGTGGTGTGGTTGCTTCTGTCGGTTTATACTCCTCTGCGCAATCTAACCATCCTTTCTCGTCGTTTCATTATGATCCTTGCTTCACTATTTTCTGCATTGTTTCTCAGTTGATGTCTACGGGCAATTAAATGACCTGTCTTGGGAATTTCCACTGCCGCTGCTCAATCGGAGCTCCTCGAAGGCCTAGCCCAGAGAGTTGACACCCGCCAAATTCATCCCCTTAGCTAGCTAGAGAAGGGTCGAATCTACCAAGCGCTCTTTTTCGCTGTCACGCGTTGACCATTCGTCGTATCGTGTGCTTGGCATGCTTCCATCCTGATTTGGATTTTCAAGATATATACCCTTGCGGACCAACCAACCCCGCCAGTACACTTGCGTCCAAAGCCTGCAACCCTCTTTCTGCTCACTTCAAGTTGAATTGCGCCATGCCTTCTTGTGAGCTAAAAGATGAACCTGGTCATTTGCAGCAGCCCAACACACTCATTGCAGGCTCCATGGATCCGTTCCAAGTCCTCCCCGTGGAACTCATGATTGAGATCCTTCATTCTATTGACGATTTTTACGGGCTAGATAGCCTCATGCGAGTCTCTCCGTATGCCAAATTCGTCGGCACTGCATATGCACAACCCATCTTGAATAATCTCACAAGATGTTATTCTATGTTCTACACCACAGTTCCCAAATGGCCATTGCGTATGCTTTACATCCGGTATATATTCCGGTTCATTGCTTCCCTGATCAGTGAGCCACCGGCGTCTGACTTCAACACAACGAAATTAAATCTTGAGCGAGCGGCAAAATGCGAATTGAGCTCTGTTCCAATTCCCTTCCCACCCGAAAGAGTTAACGGTGTCGCCTTGCAACTTATTCACATCATTACTCGGATCCAGCGCCTTGCATGCGCCTGTTTGCTTACGATGGCGGGTAACCTTCACTGTGCCGTCGCTAATTCAGAGCGCTTGGGTCCACAGAAGGCGGCCAAATTCATCCCCTTTAGTTGGGTGGAGGAATATCGGGTCTATCGCGCACTCTGGTATCTGCAGTCCTACTCAATTTATCATAAGTATGCAGTGGGCAGATGGGGCCGGTCCAAGGCTGAGCTCGATAAGCTTGATCATGACGCATTCCAGCCCTATCATCTCATAGGGATGATAGAAAACGAGGAGCCGGATGAAGAAATATTTTCCGTGACGGAAGTCCTAATCCAACTGGGGCTGCTCCCCAAAGGATCATCTGGTGACTTCAAATTGCCTATATTTGACTTCGATGCCATGGACGACGTGATGGATCATGCACAATTCCCCTCATATGTATGGCCTCCACCGGCTGATCCCAGCAACAACCCTATAATAGATGCCCCGGAGCAAGAATCTGTGGATGTGCTACTCCAAATGTCGAAATCTACCTCAGAATGGCATATCATGTCCGAAGGGCCTCTGTATCCAGAATTTCCTGCCTCCGTCGTAACTGCCGAATGCCAGCCGCCGATCTTGTGTTTACCTTCACGTCGACCTGATATGCATCTATTCCGAGGAATGGGCCTCTTCGTCTGGGGCAATTGGCGCATGTATTCGTCGGGTCTTACTCACCTAACGCTCCCGAATTCATCCAATCGATACCCGCATTCGATGGGTTCTCATCCGCGTTGGAATAATTACTATGAAATACTATTAAATTGGTGGTCATTGATAGGGATAGATCCGGATCGTGTTGAACCAGACGGTTCAAGTCAGAGACCACGATCACTCATCTCGACGACCATTCGTAATACACCAAATCAACGGAGCAATTCAGAACCCCCAGATGTGCAATTCAAGGATATTTGCTCATACTATGGAATAAACATAGATGAGATGTCGTAATAGGGATTAACCATATTGATCGATTGGAGAGATTCACTATAATAAGATACTATAGATAGTCCAAAATTTTCAATGTCTACCTGTTGTGTATCGTCTTTTCGTCCGTGAGACTCAGCGCCTTGAAACAATAGGTTAAATCCATTTACTCAGACATAGCTTTGGTATCCGAACAGCTTTCGAACTTGGATCTTAAGCATTTTCTCTATAACTGGATACGGGAGTACTTGTACTTACAGGAATATCATCTGTTGTACCCAGCAGGGGGGAAATGATCGGAGGATACAAGTCCCCAATGTAGGGTTGCAGGGTGCACTATGACAAGACACGGTAGGACAATGTATTGTGTCTTGCCTCTTTGTACCAAGCCTCGTTGAATCCGAATCACTGATTCAAATCCGACTTGTTGTCATACCGCTGGACAATGAAGTCTATCTCGGATTCCGTATACTTGCAAGTCGGAACATATTTCTTTGTTCCAGTTCAAACAATTTCATTCTTCTGGTCTCGGAACCCATTGTTTACTTTCAACTGCTGTCAATTTTCATCAAGTAGCATGTCCCAATTGATATTCTTCCGATAGCATATAACACCTGCATTTATCTCGTGTTACCTTCCAGTGGACAATCATTCTGGTTCTATTTGCATACTCACACTATATAGTTCCCACGAATATGTCGACTCTTTCTCTCTCTCACGGCCTCGAGGAGGAGCATCTCGATCTCCTTGTGAAGAGAATTACTGTTAGCCTCCAAGCTGAGTATTATAAAGTCTACCATGATTCCCATGAATCAACTCATGCAGTTCTGTATCTTCTTACGGAGGATGGCAATTCCATAGAGATCAACATGGGGGCTTCTGCAAGGACATTGAAAGGACGACTAGTTATTCGACACCGTCCATTCCGGAAGCATAAACACGCATTCAGGCGTTTTTCTGTGGCTGCTTATCCTGGGATAGAGGTCCGGGACTTTCTTTGCGAGATTGAGCGAATGGGAAGACATCTATACAGGTATCACCACAGCGGGAAGGGTTGTCGTTTCTGGGTGTGAGTTTACGATCTCCTTCCACTGTAAATACCATACTAACCGGCGTCAATAGGCATACTGTGGTAAATGATCTCTCAAATGCGGGAATTTTCATCGCTCCGGCTCAGGAAAATTCCCTGGCGGCGCTGAGGGAAGGGATCAGGTACGCGTATCCCTATAGAAAGCCTCGCTACAAGTCTCCAATCGATAAAGGTGAATGGCTGTCGCCAACATGTGACTGAAGAGACTAGAGGTAAGGTCTACGTCTGCCGCCACTCAAGCTTAGAATTGCTCTTTAACCCTAACCTCGACTGGAGCGAGACGTTTTGATTTACTCCGCAAGAGCAAGGAATTCTATATAGTATATCTGCTTTTCAGTTTTGATCTCTTTCTGAAATGTATTCTATTTCAGCTTCAAGTGCGACGAGCATTTTCTGACTCAATAGAGAATTCCTACCTCTTCACAGCCGACCTAATAGCCAATAGTAAATAGTAAATAGTTTCAAGCCCCAATCGTAGTATATTGAGAGCCGTCGCCGGGTCGCCAAGCGTTCTCACCGTGAATCGGACCCTAATGCCGGCAGTGAAACGAAACTAATCATTGTGAGCCTCCACCGGAGATTCTCTTAGCTTCAATCTATCAGACAGAGCCCAATATACCTCTCCAGGCTTATGCTGGACCGGACTGTCACCAGAGGAAGGCATTCAGCACCGATAAGCCATCGGCGCCCTCCACTACTTCACGGGGGCCTCCGCCTCTATATAAGGGGGTTGCTTAAGCGAGAGATAAACCCCAGATATGCGCGATAGCAGATGTCAACCTGAATCCAATCGATCTTCCTGGCGGTAAAAGCGGGACTTCCGGTTTCCACCGGGATTATCTGGGGACCAGCATATCAGAATGCTTCGAATAGTACGAATTGCGTGTTTGACCCACTGTCGCGTGTTATACTTTAATCTGTATGGTTGAACAAGTACCGAGAATCGTACTAGGAATCAATGTATGTACCATGTGGTGGCACGGCTAAACACTCCTTATCTCGTACCTTCGGAATCGGTTGACACTAATTCCTTTAGTCTCTTTCTCGAACATACAATTGGCCCCCAGTCGCTCCCTTTGCCCCACGCAGATAAGCTGGCGAGTCACCAATGCCCTTCCCTACGGCCTTCCCTAGTGGGCTCAGTGACCAGGAATCCCACCCTGGTCTAAACAGGGCCAAGCACCCTACTAGGGTACACACACAGACAAACAGGCCAAACAGACCGGTTATGCGATACTCTTGCTAATGGCAATCCAGTCCGGGGCGCCGATCGAGGGATCTTATCACGCCCAGAACGCCCTTCTCCACATTCCTGCTTTAGACTTTGCGACTCTCGTGGAATTCATTTATTTTTTTTTTTGGACTTCGCTTCGCGTCTTTCTCAGCCGAGCCTCCGAGTCCGTTCGCGATATATAGAGAGCGCATCTCCGCCTGTTCTAGTTTGATTCAGATCGAGATTCGTTGCGCTCACCTTGTTCAATATGGATGGACCCGATCAGATTGGTCCTGATCACTCGCCGAAACGGACTGTCGCCGACAAAGCTAGACGTCTCGTGAAGACTTTTACCACGAGGTAGCTATCCTTGTTCCAACAGATTGTTGTACCTATTTCTATGAACTATACTAACGATCGTCATCGCATAGGGAGGGCCTCCTCGGCGACTATGACTATGCCTACCTTTTTACCCCGCGAATCCCGTTCACCAAACAAGTGCGCAAATCGGCCCCCTTCTTCGGCCTCGACGATCGCGTGCCGGTTGTGTTGGCTCTCATTCTGGGACTGCAGCATGCGCTGGCGATGCTGGCTGGTGGTGAGTGATGCGACATTCATGCGAGAAGCGAGTCGGACAGAACTGATCGCTGCTAGTCATTTCGCCCCCAATTATGCTAGGCGGTTCGGGCGGTGTCAATTTTGGAGACGATCTATACCAATACCTCGTCTCGACCTCGTTGATTGTTTCGGGCCTTCTGTCTGCTGTGCAGATGACCCGGTTCCACGTTTATGGGACGAAGTACTATATCGGGACTGGACTGCTGTCTGTCGTTGGTATGGCTCCGCATACTTCTATAATGATGGAGACGGACTAACGATTTCTAGGGACATCATTCTCTACTATTACCGTCGCCCAGGGAGCTTTCAAACAAATGTATTCCTCGGGCTACTGTCCCACCGACGCGAATGGAAATAAACTCCCATGCCCTCAAGGCTACGGAGCTCTCCTCGGCACATCCTGCCTCTGTGCACTACTTGAAATCGGCCTCTCCTTCATGAGCAGCCGGATTCTCGCTCGCGTTTTCCCTCCCCTAGTCACTGGGCCTACAGTCCTGCTAATCGGTGCATCACTCATCAAATCCGCCATGCAAGATTGGGGTGGTGGCTCTTCCTGCGGTCCCTCACCGCGAGCTATGTGTCCCAGTGCTGATGCGCCACATGCGTTGCTATGGGGAAGTCCCGAGTTCATCGGACTGGGCTTCCTAGTCTTTGCGACAATCATCCTGTGCGAGCGCTTCGGTCCGCCTATTCTGAAGAGTTGCTCTGTTGTCGTCGGTCTGCTGGTCGGATCGATTGTCGCGGCTGCTTGCAATTACTTCGAGAATTCTGGTATAACTGCTGCACCTGTAGCGTCTTTTGCTTGGGTTCATACGTTCCCTCTGACTGTTTACCCCCCGCTCATTCTCCCTCTTCTTGCACTGTATATTGTCATTATGATGGAGTCTATTGGCGATATCACGGCGACTTGTGATGTCTCCCGCCTTGCAGTTGAGGGTGCAACCTTTGATTCCCGTATCCAGGGTGGTGTTCTGGGTAACGGATTGACCTGTCTTCTGGCTGGCCTTATGACTATCAGTCCGATGTCCGTGTTTGCCCAGAACAATGGTGTTATTGCCTTGACGAAGTGCGCGAACCGTACCGCTGGTTTCTGCTGCTGCTTCTTCCTTGTTGTTATGGGAATTTTCTCGAAGTTCGCTGCTGCGCTGGTCGCTATCCCAAGTCCTGTTCTTGGTGGAATGACCACTTTCTTGTTCAGCTCTGTTGCCATCTCCGGTATTAGGATTATCTCCACGATTGACTTCACCCGCCGCAACCGATTCATTATCACGGCCAGCTTTTCTCTTGGCATGGGTATCACCCTTGTACCCGAGTGGTGGTCATACTTCTTCTCCTATGAAGGCGACAATCATGCCCTAGAAGGCCTGTTGAATGCAGTCAACCTAGTGATGGAGAACGGGTTCGCCGTCGCCGCAATTCTCGGTGTTCTCCTGAACCTCTTCATCCCAGAGGAGCTGGATGATGATGTTCCTGGTGTATTGACTTCGAACGAGTCTGACGATGGACAGGTTGAGCCTGGCCCTTCACATGGTACAACCAAGGTTGAACCAAGTCTATGATTTAAAGTTGGGACTTCTTGTATTTAATGGGTTATCTGGACTGCGGAATGTGTTATAACATCAACTGAGCGACTTACTTTGACTTTACCTTTTATAATCCTATCCATTCTTTTCCATCTACCAACCGCTCGCGGACATGTTC
Organism: Penicillium sp. G339; assembly: GCA_027569595.1. NCBI lineage: Eukaryota > Fungi > Ascomycota > Eurotiomycetes > Eurotiales > Aspergillaceae > Penicillium > Penicillium sp. G339. Next base: position 41,846 of record JAPDFJ010000039.1, read on the forward strand.
ATGTAAGGGATGCCCATCAATAAGTTTGTATCCAATATGAGAGCTTGAAAATCTACTGTAGATATTTCTTTCGGGTTAGGTACCCCAGTAGGTAGCCTAATAGATACTTTGGCACCCGAAGGTCCAAAATATTCTCTAAGATCCAAGTTATAGATGTGTCTGGATACAAAGAAACTGTCTCTAAATAAAGGATGGTGACAAACTGATTTCTACCCACTATAATTTCTACCCACTAACTTATATACTGCGTAACATGTATAAAAAGCAAAGTCAACATAGATCTAAGTTACCGTTCTGACCACATCATCGATCCCCATCGCAACATATCGAACATTACCCTCATTCACTAAATAATCAGCAGAGTCCTGTCCAAAATAAGGTAATGAATACTCACAGCCAGAAATGGAGATCCGACCTGATTTTAGCATATAGATATGATGCCGTGCCCGAATAGCCAGTACTTGACTCTCAGAGAGACCGACATAAGTGAACATCCCAATCTAACATAATTAGTCATGACTTCGAAATATCTCCCCAAGAAAGAAAGAAAGAGAGTAACTAACCTGTTTCAAAACATGCGTCCAATCACCCGGCGTCCCCAACTTAACTAACTCATCATACAAAGCCCTTCTCATCCCCAAAATCCTCGAACTCATCGTCGCAAGATCCTCACTCCATTTTCCCCGAAGAACCTTATTTCCAAGCACAGTCCGAACAATTTCCGCACCACTTCTCGGCGCCATGGAGTACTCCCCCCGAACAAGATGACACAGTGTAGCAGTTACATCTTCAGAAAGCACCTGGCTTTGGCCCTGACACTGGCTTGGGGACGTGACAACATGTAAAGCCCCAACCCGCTGCCCATAAAGGCCGAAATTCTTAGAAAAGGACTGCGCAACGCAGAATTCTAACCCCTGCTGAAAGAAATGGCGAACAGCCCATGCATCCTTTTCCGCATCTCCAGATGCAAAACCTTGATACGCGAGATCAAAGAATGGGATAATTCCTCTATCTTTGCATAGTCGCGCGATAGCTTCCCACTGTCTCTGGCTTGGATCTGCACCGGTGGGATTATGTGCGCAAGCGTGGAGGATTATGATATCGTTTCTATTCGCCGTTGATAGTTTTTCCATTGTGTTTTCGAAATTGAATGACCCCGTTGCATCATCGTAATATGGATATGTCTTTTTCTTCACACCTGCTAATTCCCAGATCGTGTGGTGATTTGCCCAAGTAGGATCTGGGATCCAGACATGTCCTGGTTGGATATTTCGGGCAAGGAATTCGGCGCCGAGTCGGTTTGCGCCTGTTCCTGAGACGGTTTGGATAGATGATACCCTCTTCTCATCGGAGGTGTAGTTCTCTTTGCCGAAATTGAATACGAGGTCTGCGGCTAGTCGGAGGAATTCACGATCTCCTTGGATGGAGAGGTATTCGTGTCGACTGTTGTCTTTGGTGTTGTAGATGGTTGCTTCGGCCTTTTCCACTACTGGTAGTGGCCAGGGTGATCCTTCGTTGTTTCGGTATACGCCTATGCCTAGGTTCACTTTTTTGGGGTGCGTGTCTTGGATGTAGGCCCCGTTGACGGAGAAGGGTTCGTCGGGTGGGATTTCGGGGAGGTTGGAGAAGATTGATGATGGGTTTTTGTCAGTCGGAGTTGGAGAGATTGAGCCCATGGTGAATGAAACTGGTCTTCTTGGATGCTGCCTTGATGTGACCTGGTTTGAAGCATTTTTACCTTTTTCTCTTCGTGGCATCGGCCAAGTTTATAGATGGCAAATACCCGCCCGCAACCGTCAACAGCCGTGGAGTGCCGACTCAAACGGGGTGTCCGCCTGAAAGAAATCTTTCATCGCAGAATCTTGAGACTTCAAGTTATCCATGATCATAAATATAATACAGAGCAAGCAATGCTTTTATAATACACTTTCAAATACACTCCCCTCCACCCTGCTACACCCTACATCCTACACCCCCTCAACCTTCTCCCCCGGTGCCAACATCTTAATATACCGATGTTCCCCCGTCTCCAAAACACCCACCTCATCCCCAACCCGAATGACAAACTCAGGCAGAGCAGGAACAAGCTGCATACCAAGACAAGCATTCGTTCGATCCCCGTCATCGATTTTCCGATACGCCTTCAACGTACGATCCGGCTCAACCGCATGACGGGTCCCAGTTAGAGGATCCACATTCGGCAACCGACACCGCACAGTCCGACAAGCAGCGTAGATCTCCACTCCAGCAATATCCAATCGTTTCCAATGATCTTCCGCGAACGCCTCGGGTCCCTGGATAATGATATTGGCGCGAAATCGCCGGACGCTTAATCGCGGTATTGCGGTTGCACATCGTGAGGCTACGTCGCGGTGACTGGCTAGGTTTAGTAGATGGATTGGGTAGGCATCGGCGAATGCAGTGGTTGGTTGGAAGCCGATTTCTTCTCTGTCGGGGGCGTTGCGGTAGATTTCTCGTGTGTTACTCTCGCTGCTTCGGAATAGTCTGAGTGGGCTGTTTGTTGGGTTGAAGCCGAGGTATTTGTGTAGTGTTTTTGGTAGAAGGATGCTGTAGTCGTGCGCTAGTGGTTTGTCTTTCCAGATCTTGACTGGGACAAGAGGATAGCTGCTGCTGCCGTCTGGATGTAGAGGGACGCGGAATGAATGTCGCGCAGAGAGGAGTCCTGTAGACACTGCGATTTTCACAAAGATACCGGATAATCCTGCCGGCGTAGTACGCGGAAAAGAGATGAGCATCACGCCCTGCGATTTGATCTCTGGGAGCGAGGCATCGTAGTCCGGCGATGAGGGCGCAGGAAGCCAGATCTCCGGGTGAATGAGGGCCATTCGCTCGAATCCAGCATTTCGCAACGTCCGACAGGTCCATCCGTCGGGGTCTTTCTCTGCGAAGACGAATTGCCGGTCGAATTTGAGGCCGGTTGGCACGACATCAGACTGGGCTAGTTCGATGCCGCCGCATGATTTCAGCGGGTATGTGAAGAGGGCTTTCACGCGCCAGGAGGGCTGGCCGTTGTCTCTTTGTGTTCGAGGCACACCATGGCTGTATTTAGCCTCGAATTCGTCGTGTAGATTGCTTTCGCCTGCGAGTCCCAGTGGTCGACAGCCGCGGGGAGGGCTCGGTCGGCGTAGAAGCAACCGAAATAGTAGTGGCAGACAGCAGACGAGTAGAATTAGCAGCGGTGTCAGGCGAGTGAGCAGATCGCCCAAAACACCGGGCAATTTGAACATTGATCGATCCGGTCAGTCGAGGTTGACTGGGATGGAATGATAAAAATGAGGGCATTGAATGAGTGAATGGATTGAATCTGCAGAAGCAGCAACTTCTTCTTCTCCGCCGACCCACCAGTCCACTCCAACAACCACAGGAACAAACACAGCAGAGCAGAGCAGAGCAGAGCGACGAGGAAACTCATCGAGAATATGAAAAACAGAACTGCGCGATGAGTCTCAGCAATGACCTGCTCGGCCTAAACAGCCTCGACCACGATACGCGTGAGTCAACCCAACAGCCAGCAGTGCAAACCGCACCGCGTACAGAGCGAACTCTGCTAAACTGCTGAATGTGCAGTACCAGTCGTCTCAATCTCAGCCTCGCAATCACTAAATGCATCAAATGCATCCCCTGCGGCCATTTCCACCGGCTTGACGCGTCTGGACGAGGCCCTGAATGAGTCGCTGGGGGGCATCCTGCGCGGTCAAGTTACCGAGGTATTTGGGCCGCCGGGGGCTGGCAAGACTTCTTTCGCGTGAGTGAACCCTTATATAATGATATATTATGCTCCTGCTGGGACTGAGACTGACGAGTGTAGATTGAATGTGGCATCGCATGCCCTCCGCGAAGGTGGGAAGGTTGTGTGGATTGGTATGTGCTGCCTCATTGCATCGCATCGCATCTACTCACCAGAATGGGAATGCAGATACAGGCCCGCCTCTCCCAGCACACCGTTTAAATCCTTGTTCCACGCTGGAGAATATAATCTATTTTCGGGCCCCGACACTCCCCCATCTACTCGCCCTACTAATGCGTCCACCAAAGTGTTTCCCACCAGACGAAACCTCTTTCCTGGTCATCGACTCCATCTCATCGCATTTCCCAGCTTACTTCCCCAATGCGGCCGAACTAAAAGACCAATTATCCAAAGGGAAGATCTCAGATAAATCCCAGCTGCAGTGGTTACTTAATCGAAAATGGAATGTCGCTAGTGACCTCGCGACGCATTTATCTCGGCTCGCAGCGCGGAATATCGCTGTCCTTGCCATTAATCAGGTTCATACCAAGATTAAAAATCAGCCTCGGGCGACTCTACATCCTATTCTTTCTGGCGGGGCTTGGGAATCAACTGTTCATACTCGTTTGGTGGTTTATCGGGATTTACCAGATGCGCGCTTTGTGGAGATTACCAAGCGTGCTGGGAGGACGGTGACTGTTCGATTGCCGGAGTTTATTGTTGCGTTTAAAATTGATGAGGTAGGCTGCTTTGGATGGATGCTGCTACGAGTGACTCGGCTGACATTGTATCAGGACGGATTGAAGGAGATCGCAGATGATGTCAAATCTCCCTTGCCTCTCTCCCAGCCTGAAGTCACGCCTAGTCGCAAGCGGAAGGCTGAGGATGAAGTTGCTGATAGCCAGGATGAAGACGAAGACTCCGAGACGGAGTTCCAGTGGGATAAGGCTTTACTGGAGGCTGGGACTGAGCAGGGGGGTGGTGCTTCCCAGGTATAGAGATAGATGCGAATGCGATACGAGACACGGACACGAACACGGTCATAAAAATGGTACAATTACATTATTTTGTTTTTGTTTTTGTCATCTTTGTAATTCATCATTGCATAAAATGAGATCTGCCCGAGTCAACAAATGTCCGACTCTCAACGACACGCGCATTCACAGGTACGGTGAGAAATTCCTTCGTTTCGGATTCGCAGTGTACTAGTGCATCTGCGCGCTCCACTTCAAGCTCTCGATTCTGCTCCTGCTCTGCCTCGGGCTGTCGCGTAAATGAACAAAGGGGGAATGTATCCGCAATAGCAATAGAGACAGGATGTCGAGAACCCTGAATGAGATCGACCAATTTGCCCAACACGGCGAATTCAAGCTTTAGCTTGAGCGAATATATAAACCCCTTTAGAGTGATTTGTACCGCGTAGAGATTCGCATATTCCAGACTCAGTAGGAGGAGATCCATTGCCATGATTGCGCAGTTTATGCCGATGAGTTGGTACATGATAGACCGCGAGTCTGGACGTGTTGCAGCGTCGGCACCGAGACGAAGTAATTTGACTGTTTCGATCACGTAGAGTGTTGATAGAATCCCCTCTTGGATAGTGAAGCCTGTCAATTGCACCTTCTCCATAATATTGTACCCATTAACCCAGTACATCTTATCAACATGTACGATATTCGCCCCGTACGTGAGAACAGTCGTGGGAACATGTAGTAAGAAGATATTCGCGACTATCAAACAAAGGACACGGCGGAGGACCCGTTCGTCGCGAAGCACCAGATGAAGACGTGAGTATAGCACGACTGATTGTCCAGTGACCATTGTCCACCAACCAATTGTGAGAACAGTAACCGAAAGCACGGAATCGGCGGGCGTGAAGAATTTCATCAGGAATCCGATCGAGTAGGGTACCACGCCGAAACAGCCAGAGATTAGGAGAGACCAGAAGTAGAGGCCGCGCCAGCGTCGGAAGGTTGAAGGGACGAGAACGAGTAGTTCGGCGATGTTGTACCAGGATAGGCCGATGAATGTTACTAGGGTCATTTGAAGCACGTCGCCTTCTGATGCTAATGCGCCGGATATTCCGTTCATTAGGTTTTGCGTGGATTCGGACATGGTGTTGGTGTTGGTGCTGGTGATAGCTCGGTGAGCTTCACCCGGTTTGGTATGTGTACATTGCTGTCCAGCGGGAGTAGAGAGAGAGGGATAAGGATGAGCAGACGGGGGGAAAGGAGAGGGGAGGAAGAAGAAAAAAGGCAAATAGTGAGGGCAGCAGAGGGGAGGAGGGAGGAGGAGAGTTGTGGTACAGACTGGCTGGCCGCAAGATGCAACGCAGGCAAGCCTTGCAAGCTCCAGTTAGTGCACGCACTTTGTTTCATCACAAGCCATCTGTGCGTTTATTTGGTGATTTGAGTTGATTTGATTTGATTTCGGGGGCCAGCCGACGGATGGGATTGGGGCCAAAACCCGGGGTAGCGTGCTGATCACCGTGTTCATAGCGTCAATTATGGGAAAAGGAGCCGGAGTGGTCCCAATGTAGAAGCAACGTGCGAGGTGAAAAAGTAAATATCTTCTGCGGTGTAGACTGGTGATGAGTAGGTTAGTTGCAGAGGAGAGAAGAGTCAACAGTGGAAGAAAGGGAAGACGGAGTTGGAGGGGTGAAGATCCTCAGGTTCGAGGCAGTCGAGTTGACTACGAAGGACGTGGGCGAAACAGGCGGGCGTGGAAGTACAACGCTGCCACCCGCGGTGGTTGGCCGCGCAATTAATTGTGTTTGTTTGTCTACAGAATACTTCTGGTTCTGGTTCTGGTTCTGGGTGGGCAAGTGTGGGCAAGTCATTCTAGTCATCCTAGTCATCCTATCATCCCTCATAGGTTGGTCAGGTAGTCCTCGATTTGCTCCTTGGTGAGCTTGCGGAACCGCGGGCCTTGCGCGCCCTCTACTCCTTCGTAGCCCAACAAGTGATCCGCCGGTGGGCCAACGATGCCTGCAACAGGTCAGTAGTGTCACAGCTGATAGACGACAGCTGGTGCCGAGGTTCTTTCTTACCAATCTCTATTGTGTCCCCGTTCATCTCCCCCTCGATGGTCTCCTTCAGCGTCAACAGCGCAATGTGGATAGCATCTTCCAGCTCTAGTCCCTCCGTGTATCGCTTCTCCAGGAACGTCTTGGCGCTGGTCGCGTGTTTACCAATGGCAGTCGCCTTCCATGGGTAATAGCTGCCGCTAGGATCAACCTGGTACAGACTAGGCCCACCTTTCAAGATGCCACCCGTCTTGCCGGACGGCTTCTCCTTGTCATCAGATTCGACCTCGGGCTCGACACCCTCGTCCCAGCCCGCAACAAGCAGACTGACACCGTACGGCCGTACACCTCCGGATTGAGTCGCCTCTTGCACGACCCGCGCCACGTCCTGCACCAGTATACGTGTCGGCGGGTATTCGTTGTAGACGCGCTTATATCCCGTATGCGAGACCTTGCGTGCCTTGTCGACCAGCACGCGGTAGTCGGGCCCCATGCCCGCGTACACCATGCCGATGTCCGGGGTGATCAGGGAGATCTTGGAGAGCGAGGGAGGGTCGATGAGCGGGGAGGAGGATTTCTTTTCCGTGGCGAGGACAATGCCATTGGTTGCTGTGTTGATGTTGATAAGCTTGGTGCTAGAGATGGGAGGAACTGGAACTGGGTGTAGGCGGCGGCTTACCTTTGATGCCCAGGGCTGTCACACCCTGATTAACTGCATTCAATGCATATTCTGATAAACAATTAGTACTTTCCCTTCCTAATGAGCTTCCGGTTGATGGCATCGCCGATAGATGCATCACTGTGGCTGGATGGGAGCTGTCTTACCAATCTGCACCAGCTTTCCACTGTTAACGAGTTAGTATCGGCGTGTCTCCACGGGGGAAAGGGATGGAAGCAGCCATACCTGGGCGAGAAGGTCGTCAGAGAGAAAGAGTATCGGTCCGCCATGATTGATACAATGTCAAGGAAGAGGAGGACGGAGAGTTGAGAAGGAGAGGGAGGAGAGCTGCAGGCAGAACGGGGTGACGTTGGGTTGAGCTGAGCTGGGCTGGCCGGGCGGTGAGCCACTCCTGCCGACTACACTTTGCACTTTCTTCTCTTCTCTTCTTCTTCCTTTCCTTTCCTCTCCTCGCCCAGGCTGTCGACTTTCTCACCATGCTCGCTGCCCCCAATGCAGTCCAATGAGTCGGACGAGTCTGATCCTGTTGGGTCCCAACCACCACCAGACCCCCACTGCTACCCTCCTCGGGTCTGTCGCATCTGCCTAGAAACTGTCTTGCCCACCTTACAACCATCCGAGTTTTTACAAAAGCCTCGCGTCGTATATTTATCCGAGGATCCGGATTTAGGCCGTCTGCTTCGTCCCTGCAAATGCAAAGGTTCCTCGCGTTATGTTCACGAGGGCTGTCTGCAGACATGGCGACACGCCGACCCCCGGTATGGCCGACGGAACTTCTGGCAGTGTCCAACCTGCGGCTTTCAATACCGCCTGGAGCGTCTGACCTGGGCTCGTTGGATCAGTAGTACCAGCATGCAGATCTTCCTGACTATAGCGATTCTGTTTTTCACCGTTTTCATCCTTGGATTTGTTGCTGACCCCATCATTGATTTTTACCTTGGCCCTCTGGAGGATATCCCGCTGGACGTGGATATCGATATTGACGATGAGAGTGCCTCGTGGCTGGAACACATCATCAAAGGTCTGGCGTCACTTGGTCTGCTGTCTTTCATCCGTGTGGCTTTTACCATGTCGCCTTGGTGGGGGGCGCGCAGTATCGCCGGTGGTCGTTCCACTAATGGCCGAGAGCGTGTGCGCTCGTTGAACTGGATCTTCGTTGTCATGGGCATCCTCAGCTTCTTATGGGTATGCAGTGGTATTCGCTTTGCCTTCCACTCCCGCTAACCATTTCCAGGCTGTGTATAAAGGTGTTAGGTCATGGACCAAACGGTCTCTCGAACGTGCCGGCGAACGTGTGATGGATGTTCCACTACCAGATGACCAGGAGGATACGCCGATGCCAGTAAAATCAGAACCTCCGCCTCCGCCTCCATCCCAGGCTGAGCCGGCTGAGCCCGAGTGCACCACAACCTCATCCTCTGTACCAAATCGCACTACTTAAGTTGCCGTGCTCCTTTCCAATGACACGTCGATTAGTCAATGTGCGAAGAACGACCCTCGCCCTTCTTAACTCGTGTTGTGCTGTCTGAGAAGCAAAGGGTTGACGTCCGGAACGTCTTGTTCCTGTCGCCCTCTGCTTTATACACCAGGCGGCCTCTCGGGGAAGGCAGGCTCACTCCTCGATTCGATCAGCTGCGTTGTGCCGAAAGGCGATGTATGCACGCGGCTGGGATTGCGGCGTGGCATATTCTCATAGCATATTCAGCCTGTTGTCTTTCAATTTATTCTTCTCCTACTTTTTCCATTCGTACTTTCCAAACCCTTCAATCCGTTCACCCTATCCCTCAACGACAACCAGCTGCAACCCTCCTGCTTGCTACTACTTGAGGTACCTCGAGGTGAACACGCCTAGAGGATGTCCTGTTTTTGCTGGTATGTCCAAGACAAAAGCGGCCGATATCCCACCCCTCCTTGATTAACAACATACTCAATCAAACTGGTTGTGGCCTCATGTCGAGTGCATCCTCGATCCTCCTGGTTGAACCAGAACCCTCATTTTGCCAACAGATGCTAACAGGGGTGAGGGGCATCGTCAAAGCGGCTTAGGTTACGTCGTGCCAGTAGCTTTCCTGCCATTCGAGATGTGGCACGCGCGCTATACTGCTGAATTTGCTAGCTTCTAGCATCTGGAGGAGAGGTACGACCTTACACCGGCATGTCTGATGTTCCAAGTGGCCCCAATGTGGGATTCGCTGCGTTGGAGTCTCACTGTTGAGCTCAAATCCTACCAATACCCTTTGCATGGCCTCGGCCATCCCGTGGGATGGATTTGATGTATTCCACGGCCCTCATGAGCTCTCCTATCATTCGAAGCAGCGAGATTATGGAACAGCCTATACGAAATACTAGAGTATTGAACCGGTGTAGAAAAGAGCGTGGAATGTATGTCTTGGGAATGGAGGATTCCTCGCCTCGCGGATACGAAGGGGGTAGCTGTATTTCTGGTCTTTGTGCTCCCGGGCCATTTGTTCTACAGATAGTCGGCCGAACTTCAATACATTAGTTCTGATCATTCCATCCCCAGGGAAACTTTTAAAAGGGGTTTTACTTTGACCTTGAAGGTGGTCTGGGATAGGTCACAACTGGCGGGAGCCAGAGTATACCCAGCGCTTGCTTGAACTAATAAAAAAGAGAGCTCTGGGGAATCTATGCCTCCCTCCTGAATTGACATCCCGCCCACCATGAGTTATAAAATAAAACCTCGTACCTGGGCAATCTTTTTTTGAGGCAACAAGAGCGAGATGGGCCATCCAATTTCTTCGGCACGGTTAAACCCTTCAAGTACAGAATCGATACTCGGAATTCAATTCACGGTGATATTCAATTTTTATCAATACATCTAAGCCGTACTATCCTTATAAGCACCCAGCTTGAACAGCCGCTTGGCATTCTCCCGACCAATCTTATACCGATCAGTCTCATTCAACTCAGCATTATCAAACCAATCACACCCATCCTCAAACGTCTCAAATGGATAATCAATACTGAAAAGAATCCGATCAGCCCCAACCTCCGCCATACAGAAGTTGAGCGTAGTAGTCGAGAAATGGCCCGAAGTGGTAATCCACAAATTCTGCGCAAAGTACTCCCGAATCGTCTTCTTACACGTCTCAGCCAGACCAAGCAGCTTTTTCCGATCCTCAAACCAGTGGTTAATCCGCCACATATCGAAGGGAATATGCTCTCCCAAATGTCCAAGGATAATCTGTAGCTTGGGGTGCCGATCGAAAACACCGTTCGTCACCATTCCCAGTGCGTGAAGTGAGACACCCTGTGCGAATGATAGAGGTGGTCCAATTAGCCACTTTCGGTCCGCCCAAAGCTTGTCGTAGATTGTCCCGGTGGGATTACGCGGGTGTAGGTAGAGAGGGACGTCGAGCTCTTCACAGGTTGACCAGAAAATGTCCCACTTAGCGTTATCATAGAAGATCATGTCGTCGCCGTCTGGTCCGGCGCGTTGAGTGTCGTTTACTAGGGCGCCGAGGAAGCCGTGCTTTGTTACGCAGCGCCGGAGCTCTGCGGCTGCTTCTTGGGGGTCGTGCATGGAGAGGGTGCTAAAAAAGTTAGTATAAATGTATACTATAGATCATTGTTACCACTCGGCATGGGGGTGGGGTACTCACGCGAATGCGGCGAATCGATCCGGATGCGCCTTCACGCGCTCAGCAATATAATCGTTGATTTCAACAGCTAAAGAATGGGCATCCTTGGGGTCCCAGATATCTTGCACTCCTGGTGCAGTGTAGGAGAGAATCTGGAGACCAACACCGTGCTTCTCGGCGAAGTTCAGTCGGATCGAGTCGACGTCTGTAATTTCTGAGACGTGTTTCTCAACGTCCGTAGCGAACATGCCTGCCCACCATCTTGTCTTCTCCTTGAAGCGAGGCAGCGCAAAGGCTTCTTCGAGGGCGATCTTTCCCAGCATCTTGTGGTTGAAGGGGTGTGGCGACGTGGAGGTGTGAGGTGTGTAAGAAGGGGGTGGGAGATGTGGAATGTGTCGTACAAATATGGTTATACTTATACTTAAACCCCCGCGTGGCTACCCCGCAGAATTCGGAATGGCAAACGCGACGCTTCTTCCTTTCGTGCAATGACCAGTTCCGATCGGGTCGCATCCGACGGGGCGGTCCGATGCTGCGGGGCGGAACGGCCGAGCTGCGTGCGCGATCCGATCAGCTTCAAGTTGACAGAAGACTTAGTCACTTCATTATACTGCTGATTAGGCTATATGACATTGTACTATTGTATATTGTATATTTTGTAAGTTTTGTATATCTATCAAGTATAATAATGTGACATCTACCTCATGAGATATTTGAAGTGTCATAGTCCGCCTGCCACGACCCTCTCGAATGAACTATCGACACGAGCATCCCCAACACGGCAAACTCAAGCTTTAACTTCACACTATACACCGCTGCCTTGAGGATAACCTGTGTGAAATAAAATCCCGTATACTCGAGGACCACCAGCGTGATATCCATAATGATAGCCGTCACATTAATCCCAAGCAACTCATAGAGTATCTTATTCCGCCGCTTATCGCCGCCCGGGCTAAGTTTGATCATCCGGATTGTGTCGTAGATGTATATACTCGAGATGAAGGTTTCTTGCACAGCGAACCACGTTACTTGGATGCGTTCAATAGCGTCGAATCCATGCGTCCAGCGGTTGGAATGCGGGAGATAAGCCTCTCCCACATTAAGCGTAATGGTTGGGATAACAATGACAACCAGGCTAAATGCGATGAGCCAGCGTATGAAGCGGAGAAGATTCATATTTTGTGAGACGAGGTGTAATCGTGAGTAAAGGACCACCGACTGATTCGGAACCATCATGACGAACCCGATGTTCGACAGGACCATGCTCAGCCATAGTGGAACGAGGTTGAAGAATTGGAATACCGGTCCGATCGTCGCCGGGATCACGCCCACGGATGCGGACGTGATAAGTGACCAGAAATAGAGGCTGCGGTATCGGTGGAAACTCAGTGGGATGAGAAGGCAGAGTTCTAGCGCGTTATACAGCGCCACTGTCATGAAGACTATTACCGCGATTCCGAGCGCGATGTTCCCGCTGCCCGGCGCGAAGATCGTCGGCGAGTCCTCCTCGGCATCGAACATGATCGAGGCATGGGAGGGGTGCAACCGAGCGCGGAGGCGAGGGCGTGGGCGTAGGTGAGGGCGAGAGATTGGGGCATAGTTATCGTGTCGTTCGCTCACGTCATTTGGGCGGCGTTCTCTATATGAGAAAGGGAATGCGAATGTGGAGACGGGAGAATTAGGGGTTAGGAGCGTGATAGAGTTAAGGGCGTTTTCGCGTCAAGCCTAAATCAGCTGCAGAAAGACTAATTGTGAGAAGTTGGAGTGGTTTGGGTTTGGGTTTGTCGAGGCACGATTGGTCCGCCACCGCCGAAGTGTTCCACGTCATGGCGGCTTTCTTCCAATTGTTGCTGGGGAATGGCGTTTTTAGCTTTCTTGGGCAATGGCTCTGGAAATTACCCCAGCCTCGTGCCGGTGGTGAGACTATGAGGCTATGCGGGGAATGGATGGGGCTCCACCGTTGATCGGGGTGGGTGGGGATGCATTGGGGATGCATTGGGCGGTCCATATTTAGTTGAAGTCAGAGATGATCGTTCGCGTTCCAGAATATCATTTTAACTCGCACTGGTCAAGGGCCTGGGTTCCAAGTCTCGAGCAAATCAATATCTGCGTTAATATACGCGTTGTTGAAACAGTATCGGCCTCGTGCAATTCGGCAGCTGATATCGCGACTTGCCCTTGTCAAGTTGTGCCGGCAAAGACTCAACAGTATTTTATTGTCTGAGGAATCTGGTAGGCTCGATCCTATTCGTCATGTCTGAGCCAATGTGATCCAGGGGCAGAACCTGCTGGAGTTACCGGATCTCCCACTCGGCCAAAAGGCACAGTATGATACTATTGACACTCGAAGACCAGGTACACTTTGGCCTTGGCATTGTCTAAGTGAAACCTTCGAGTTACCCCCGGGTATACCTAAATAGACATATATCCAAATCTACGGACATATAGGTATGTACAAACGTATACCTATATCCATACTTCACTTTTATTCAAATACCCAAATTTTACCTACCAAGCGGCACTAATTGTAGCATTTTTAAATCACCTAATGTAACGACCTTGTTTTACCCCCCTGAATCAAGATATTTGTAAATTTTGAACTAGTATTTACAGTGAGTGGAAAAAGAAGATCATAAATTACTAAGCAAAAAGTAGAGTAACTAACTAGTACTATATTAAAAGAATTATAAATTACCATTTTCCTACGGAAAGGGTGGTTCTGAGACCCGTTCGTGTCATATATATATTAAGCAGAAGTAACAACAGAATTTTCTTTTCCAACCCACTCAATTTTAATCGAGATTTAATTAGACCAATCTAACATTATATTCAAAGTTTGAGCTTTATCAGCTTAGTAGAAAGTGAATTTGTGAGCAAAACGAACGAAGTAAAGGGAAAAAAAATGAAGCACTTGTATCCCGGGCGGGACCGAAAAAAAAGAAAGTGACCAGACCCGGGCTCGATCCGAGGACCTTGTCGGTGTTAACGACACGTGATAACCAACTACACCATCCGGCCAATTTGTTATATCGAATACAAATAGATTGCATTCATAAGAATGGCCCTTCTTATGCGCCAAGACACCAATCTTTTCATGAATATAATTACTGGTAGTACTATATATCCGGCTAATCTATGATACTGAAAAATGTAAGATATATAACAAGGACCTAAATTAATTAGTTATCGCCTTATAATCTTCCTATGCACTTCCATGATACACAGTATACCGTGTTTCCTAGGCATAATGTTCGATAAGCTACTTCAGATTTTAATGAAAAAGCTATTAAATTTAGCTTCACGGATTTCTCGTCACATCCTCATACATCCTTTTTTTATAGGCTGCTACTTACGTGCTCGCTTGGGTCATGGCTATTTATCTGTAACGCTGTACATACTTAAGAGGTCATTCTTTCTTTTCTATTTCCGCACCTACGGTAAGTCAAGTCAACTTAGAATTGGTCTTAGGGGATAACTCGTAGTTTCTATCACAGTATACCCTAGATTCTGCTAGAAACCACCTAGTATAGGTATTTTTATTCTATTATGATTCTAAGGACGTTATAGTTTTTTGACCATCACTATTTTTTGACCACCACGGTTTTTTGACTATCACAGTTTTTTTACTACAAATTTTATATTAGACTAATCAGATGATATAAGATTTTCTTCCTTTGTAGACTACTACTAATTGGTCTTATTTAGGTAGGTGAGCTATCTTCCGCTAGATAATAGTGCTATACCTTTACTAGGCGTACTTGCTAGAGTAGGCAGTAGATATACTTATTAAGTAATGTATTTATTATTCTTCTATATTAAAAAAGGGGAAATTAAAATATGGATAAAATGCACTAGTAACTTTGGATTTTCTACAGAAAAATAATCCAAATTTAGGGGCCAAATAGGTTAAATAGGCCAATTAGTGGGTCGTCTGACCCATTGGTGCGGCCCCAGGTCCAGATCGGATTAATCCTGGGTTTACAGACTTACAGTCCCTAGTCGATTTGATTCGATTGGATGGTAGCCTGTCCCTGCCGCGATTCGCGGCCAACTACTACGCCCTGGATACACCACTCTTTAGGCGAAAATCGGACTGAACATTTCGACAATACTGTAATCCCCAGTGACGCATTTGGTTTAGTTTCACTTCCAACCTGAAGGTTTGATTGTTACATATCCTCCGTCGGATTCCGTCCTTGCGATAATCGGCTCGTTATAGACGAAATGTTGAGTGGTGCTTAGGCCCACTCTTGCGCCCAATCTCACCGTTGGGCCCAATTTATCAGCTGATCAAGCAGCCTATGTAAGCTTTTTGGGGGCTGCATTATCGGTGAAATTCTCAGATAAAATGGTGAGTCACTCAAACACCACTTTTCACGTTCTAAAATAATTTCAACTGTCTAAATTTGCGATATGGCTCGTGGGAGTTGTTTCTGTGGCAACATTCAAATTGAATATGTTGGCCAACCAATGATCGCGGTAAGTATATCTCAGAATGAATCAACGGTTGCTTGTTCTAACATTTCCTCTTAGGGACTATGTCACTGTTTTGATTGCCGGAAACTGACCGGGGGCATCTTCTCTTATAGCTTTGTCGTCAAACGCGCTGACCTGAAAATCACTGGCAAACCCAAAGAAATCGCAAAAGTAGCAGATAGTGGGAATCAAATCAGAAACTATTTCTGCCCCGATTGTGGTGCGCAGTGCAACGCAACCAGGTCGAGGAAAAAAAATAATACTAACATACTCCTAGGGACGCCAATCTATGGAGTGAAACTTACGGCTACTGGAGACCCTAGTGAGACTACTATCTTGCGGGCGGGAATCTTCGATGACATTGAGGTTCTGAATAAACAAAAGCCGGTGGCGGAATTATATACCGATGCTCGTATTAAGTGGGTTGATCCTCTTGAAGGCGCTGATCAGTTTACTGGAATGGCCCCTCTTCCTTGAGAGGGCTGATTGCACAAAGTGGAAGCAAATTATCTCATTGGCTAAGATTGTCAGTTTTCTGCTCATAAGACAATCTTAATGAAGTCAAAGGAGGGAAGTGTGTGCTGGATTCAAATTTGATTCAAGGTTCCCAAGCATCTCCCATCGTGCCATGTCCATGTTTGAAATGTAGCATGACGCATTCTCATGACATTTACCTGTTCGGTTCCGGTAGCTAGCTTTCTCAATACCAAATTTACAACTTTACCACTTGCTACTAGCAACCCTACGGTGCTCTGTAAGCGGATATCAAGCTCAGTCGGACTTCAATGTGGCAGGTACTCTTCTTCTTTCCTTATTGCCGAGCAGCCCGAGCCGTCCAGTAAGCTGACACAGATCTTCAGCGCTTCAATAATTTGTAGCTAAGAGCTATAGACTATATTATTTTGACCATGTGCCCGGCATCAGGAGCTCACGTGTCACACCTGAGCCAACGTAATTTCTCTGCCACGCAGAATTGGGCTACCCCGCATTAGGGTAATTTTCGTGCCCAACGTATCTTTTTCGTGGCTGGTCACTCCCAGATTCTTATTCTGTCCTAAGTAGCACAACCTCAAAGATCACTAAGAAAGAAACAATGCATATTCCTGCAGAGATATATGATAGAGTGAATTTTTTCCTCCTGCCACCTTGGGCTTGGTGCTAACTATCTCGACAGATTGTATATTATGTCTGGCTCGACCATAATCGTTTCGAATACTTGTGGGATGACGCAAGGCATTACTCGGTCCCTAGCACAGACACTCGGAAAAACCTTATGGCCTTGCGTCTTGTCAATAAATCCTTATGTCGCAGCGCTGCACCCTGGTTGTTCCGGCATATCGATGTGAGGTGCAGCTCTTCTGAAACAGTTTCATCCTTAAAAAAACTGTTGAGAATATCAAACAGTTCACACTGTTTGGAAGTGCACCAAATTGATATCGGGTTTCAATCAGATATGAATCCTCGTTCCTTCGCCAATAGTGCAAACTCTCTCTATATTGAGGACCTATTCGGATCTCTCTCATTTTCCTTGATGAAATGTTGCAACCTTATGGCCCTTGAGTTCCACGAACCGCCCGAATGCCTTTCACAGGAGCACAGAAACAAGTACATGGATGCAGTTGCCTTAATATTGCGATATGTGCCACTCTCAAAGTTGCAAGAGCTGCTAGTGAAATTCCCTATCACATATGATTATGGACGTTTCTTCCCCAGCCAAAGCAGTCCTGTGCAGATTCCCATTGTAAAATATATGAAACGTCTTCG
Source organism: Penicillium sp. G339 (assembly GCA_027569595.1). Lineage (NCBI taxonomy): Eukaryota > Fungi > Ascomycota > Eurotiomycetes > Eurotiales > Aspergillaceae > Penicillium > Penicillium sp. G339. The sequence goes on from JAPDFJ010000039.1 coordinate 59,140, forward strand.
ATATCTCGGGCTGTATACTTGTCAGTATACAGATCATCAGGACGAAAACCGTGGGAGATACTGGGCAAGTCCGGTTTTACCAGATTATACTTCTGTTCCGAACAGCAGATATGCCACTCAAATGTTCCAAATGATTGAAATGGCGACAAATCTTCAATCACTTTCAATAAACAGTCTCAACATTCTGAACATTGACGTTCTCACTTTCCCATCTTCCATGTCCTTACGGTCTCTCGATCTTATGGGAGTTTCCTTTTCATGCAACCAGATTCTTACGGTTCTTGACCAATCCGTCGACAGAATAAGCTATATCAATTTCTCGCGTGTCTATTTGAATTCCGGAACATGGCGACATATCCTGTTACGAATGTGTCATTTGCCCCATCTTCTTGATATCAATATAGATTGTAGTGGATATTCGATGAGCGGAATGAGTTCTAGCCTGGCGATTACTATATTTCCACACCCAGAGCATCCTCGGAATATCGAAACTGAGGATTCCCGCGACTCAGATGCCTTAGGCAACTTACAAAGACAAGTCAATACGAACCGGATCGCATTTGGACTGCGGCCACATCCAGATACTGATTATAAACATATCAATAATTTCCCTTTGGAGTCTGTATAGAGTTTAGATCAGATCAGATTCTACATTGAAAATTTTTACAACTTGATAACCGCTATTGTGAGGTTTCGAACTTAGGCTGTAATTATTGCCAGTACTATAACAGAGGAGAGATGAATTCACTTTATTCTACTATGCATCCTGAAATTGCACGTAGGCGCAAGATCAGTCCTGGCCTGTTGGCCGTCACTCCCAAGCAATGTTTAATTTCTTGGCAGATGCATTGGCTGAGGTCAACTGAGCAGGTTGGTTGTAGTTAACTGTTTCGTTGACCGGAATCACTAGGGATATATAGAGCAACATTTCTGAAGTCGAGTAACCTGCTTCGCGAGGGCAAGGCAAGGAGAATGGGCCTTGACGTTACGACTCACCCTATCATGGATAAACCAGTGGAAGATAGAGCTACGAATCTAATAAACCTGCATTTATTAAGGAGACGACCACTGGCAGGTCTCTTACAGCACGAAGTTTGTTGTCGGCTAATATAAACCTGTTAAGGTATGTTAGTAAAGTATGATGAGTAAATCAAAGCAGCAAAGTCATAAAATGAAATACCAGGCCCGGCGGCGCTGTCTTTCCCTTTCATCTTCAGTCCCGTTCTCTGGCTTCCAGAACTCTGATCCGTGCCTCAGAGATTTCGAGTGTTGTTCGCTGAGCTTTGACTTCCGATCTGGTTAGATCTAGCTGCACATTAAGTTGACATTTCTGGTTTTCAAGTATCGCGAGCTGTTGCTTAAGAAGGTATGAAACCCTTTGCCAGGATTCTCTTCGTATACTGACCAAGCTTTCTTGATGTAGGCCTTTAACTTAGCAAAGAATTCTTCAATATGGTTAAAATCCGGCGAATACGGCGGTTATATAGGGTCTTGATCTAGTCTGAATAATAGATAGATGTGTTATCTATAATAAGCATAGATTTTGGCTCCGGCTACCTCCTATAGTGCTAGAGAAGCTACTTAATAAACAATTCGCAGAATATAGCATCCGTTGAACTTTTAAAAATACGAGACAGAATAATACCACCTTAAGTATATAAAGATAGTGTCTAGAAGTGTTAGCTATGATGAAATTTTGATACTTAGACCAGCGTCATACTAAGTGATGACCAGCTAAGTATCGCAGAACCAAAAAGAGAAATTGACTCCAAAATGACCCAGCTCTCAGTAGCCCGTCGGAAAATGCTGTGCAGAGAAGGAGCAATTGGAAAAATGTCTTCGTCATCAAATCTGTATTTATCATACGCGGTATCAGTTCCGGGCAACTTAACCCCATATGAGCCATTCCAAAGGGAGCGAGATCCCATCGGGATCGGGTTGGGGAGACTGTGACTGAGGAGTATTAGCAAGGAATGCTGTATCGGTTCAGGGGGTCCCGTACGAGCGGAGCATGGCGCATCATCATAAAAGCGTTTCGCCGCACATTACACAGTGTGCCGACCGCAGAAATTGTTGGGTGCGCTCAAAGGGACGGTTCATATTTTTCTTATGACGCAAGACGTAGCGCGTCTAGTATAGACAGCATGAATGTGGAGGCCCTCTTTCGCAACTCTTTAGATGTACGTCGTCATGGGGGTGGAGGACATCTTTCCCAAAGGGAGCGGCCTAGACAGTGACACATTCCAGTCTTCCCCACTTATCAGCTAGATCAGCCATAGCTAGTTACAGCCTACAGCGAACGATACAAATATTGAATACTAGTCTTGCTTTACACTATCTAGATTCTTAACAATTCAAATCTACAAATAGTTATACAATGCTACAGCCTACTCATAACTTCATATCGAACATAGGGACTCAATATCATCCACCGATAACTACTTCTTCCAGGCTCCGTACCCCAGTAGGTACCTCTTTAGACACATCCGTAGGTCATATGGTATCCTACCATTTCTTGGACTTGAGTTGGAAGACTATTTGATTTTGGATGCTCAGAACAGAAGCTATCTCTGAACAAAGGATGGTCACAAACCTATGTCTACCTCCTCTAGGTCTTGCTTTCTGTGGTTCTCGAGCATAGAGTACATAACCGAAGCATATCCTGGCGGCGTAGAAGCGTGGCAATGAAGAGTTGGCAGCAATCCAATCAATCAAAACGAAACCAGTCAGAAATTGGCCCCCATCTTACTCTCTTGGCTGATCCCCCGCAGTTGAATCCTTCGAAAGTGTGCGGAACAATAAACTCAACTAACGTCAACTAGTAGCTTCCCTGCGCATTTAACTCGGTCCAGTAAATGTTACCCCACAATACCCCGAAGTCCCTTAAGTTATCGGCGGTAGGAGATAGGAGGTGTACTCGACGGACTCGATCGATTCGACTCTCTCTCGGCGCCCTGCGTCTTACACATCTGACGCATTGCACTGCATCTCCAGCCACTGCCAACCCAGCACGAGGGTCTAGCACTCTCGCCCCATGAAGCAATACGAACAGTTGATCCTTGGTGGCCATTTGCTCACCTGCACATCCCGGCCTTTGCGCCCCGCGCACATACGTATTTATGCCAATCACCCCATTTCTCCAAATTTGGCCCCAATTTGACCCCGGCTTCCCAAGTCTCGTGGCCGAGATTCCCGCCTTGATGACTTGACTTGACATGACCAGGATCTGCCCAGCCCTCGAGGCAGATGTTTCCTCGCTGCTTGCTTCTTCGCTACTTTCATTGTTCCGCCGCCTCCGAGCCCATGTTTACCCCCTTTCCCCTGATTCCGACTGTGATCTTTCATCATGTTCAAGCAAGGTGGAGCCATGGCCGAGCAAGACGAGAATATCGACGAACCCCCCCGTGAGAAGTTTGTGCCTCAGCGTACCCTTGGCACAGCAGCTGAGCGCGCCCGCCGAAATCTCAACGCTAAACTCTCGAACCCCCTTGCTGGATTTAGCCATGCGGAGCTACGCAAGCAGGGTCGCGCTTTTGCGATGATGCATGAGATGGGCGATGAGACGGATATTCGGGCTTTCGAGTTGGGCGCTGTGCTTGCGCAGTCGCCGGAACGATTTGAAAATGTTGTTGGGTTGACACCGCAAGAGAAAGAAGTTTTGCGACATGAGTTTGCGCATCGTTGGTCGCAGCCATGGAAGATGTATGCTGTCATTGCACTTTGTTCACTGTCTGCGGCTGTTCAGGGAATGGGTAGGTGACCTTTTTGATGTTTCTGATGTGATGCACCTGGCTTTCAGAGATACATGTTAACCCCGTTATCGTAACAGATGAAACAGTTGTCAACGGAGCCCAGATTTGGTACAAACATCAATTTGATATCGCCGGCGAGACTTCCAGAGATACATGGTTGGTGGGCTTGGTCAATGCGGCGCCTTACCTCTGCTGCGCACTCGTGGGATGTTGGCTCACTGTCCCATTCAATCACTGGTTCGGTCGACGGGGTACGATCTTCATCACTTGTTGCTTTAGTGCCATCGCCTGTCTCTGGCAAGGATTCGTGAATACCTGGTGGTCCATGTTTATCGCTCGCTTCGCACTGGGCTTCGGTATAGGCCCCAAATCCGCGACAGTTCCCATCTTTGCGGCGGAGACGGCGCCCCCTGCCATTCGTGGTGCGTTGGTCATGCAGTGGCAGATGTGGACGGCGTTTGGGATCGTGCTTGGATATGCTGCGGACTTGATCTTCTACCAAGTCGGAGATCCTCCCGGGATCGTGGGAATGAACTGGCGCCTTATGATGGCTTCGGCAATGTTCCCGGCTTTGGTCGTCTGCTGCTTCGTCTTCGCTTGTCCCGAATCTCCACGCTGGTACATGAGTAAGAAGCAATATTTCCGTGCATATCAGTCAATCTGTACGTTGCGTCACCATAAGATCCAGGCTGCGCGTGATCTGTACTACATGCATACCCTGTTGGAAGCGGAGAATAGTATGAAGCTCGGGCAGAATAAACTGCTGGAGCTCATCACTGTTCCACGAAATCGCAGAGCTATGCTTGCATCGGAGATTGTAATGTTCATGCAACAGGTGAGTGCCCTGTGGTTTTGCCTATTCTGTAAGATACTAATTTGGCTAGTTTTGCGGCGTCAACGTTATCGCCTACTACTCATCCGAGATATTCTTGGTAAGCTGAATGCAAATGATGGAAGCATTATTCTTGTGTAAAAAAGCTCAGCTAATCAAGACATAGGAAGCCGACTTCTCCCCTGCTGCCGCCCTGGCTGCATCCTTCGGCTGGGGTGTGATAAATTGGATCTTCGCCATCCCAGCGGTATACACAATAGACACATTTGGTCGACGCAATCTCCTCCTCACCACCTTCCCCCTCATGGCATTAGCAATGTTCTTCACCGGCTTCAGCTTCTGGATACCAGAAACTAGCCACGCTGCACGCACAGGATGCATCGCTCTCGGGACCTACCTCTTCGGCGTGGTATACTCACCCGGTGAAGGCCCAGTACCTTTTACATATTCCGCAGAGGCATACCCCCTCTACGTCCGATCATATGGAATGGCTCTGGCAACTGCAACAACCTGGTTTTTCAACTTCGTGCTGGGAGTTACGTGGCCATCCCTGCGAAGTGCGTTCTCACCGCAGGGTGGGTTTGCCTGGTATGCAGCGTGGTGCATTGTTGGATGGTGGCTTGTTCTGCTTTTCATGCCTGAAACGAAGGGTAAGACGTTGGAGGAATTGGATCAAGTATTTAGTGTGCCGACTCGATTCCATGCGCAGTACGGACTGCGTCAGATCCCTTACTTTTTCAAGAGGTATTTGCTTCGCAAGGATGTGCGTCCGGAGATACTGTATGAGAAGGAGGACACGGCGCCTGCGCAAGACGTTGGATACAATGCTTGAATAATTGTTAATGTGGATTTGGAAACGTGATTGAATATACCCCATTGGACATACGATATAGTTGAAAAATATTCTTCGTCATTTATTACTAAGCCCTGCCAGTTCACAGATTAATTCTGCGTTCCGGGGCATCATCTCCAACCCACCTAGAAATCGGGGTGAAGCAATTCAAATACTAGTAAAAAAAGGTAGAATTGAAATATAGACCAGTAATAAAATGACTAGCCATTACTGTATACAAAAGGGTGGTATTCATAATACATACTTCGTCGGGAACTCGGGGTACTATACTGGAATAGCTAGTTAGTTAGACAGGGAGATTCTTCCGCAGATGCGCTCATGTACTCGACTCTAGATAATTATTCTGAAACTCCCTGGACTTTAAGGGATAGTAACATATACAGAATATGCAGAGATATAAGCGTCGACTATAAAACCTCTCCGTAATACTTCTTGCACTATGGTCCTAGAACCTGGGCATCCCTCAGACATCAGCATCCCTGGATCCAGTCACCATTCATCGAAGATTGAAGCTTCACCTGCACCCAATCCATCCACTCCGCCCCCCAGCGCACACTCCAGAGGAGAAGCAATGCTTATTGATCCAACGCCTGTGCTTGACACTGAAACCGAGTTAGTCTTTTAACTCGAATCCACTGGGAAGAAAAATACTAACCATTTCCCAATAGGCTCCCCGATTTTGCAATAGTTCAGTGTGAGTGCCCTTCTCCACAACCCTCGTGCCTTGACCGCCAGTCTCCTGGCCAAAAACAAAGATCGTATCTGCCTTTTGGATCGTCGCCAGTCTATGCGCCACGGCAATAATGGTCATATCTCGTTTGGCTGCCAGTCTCTCCATCGCCTCCCGGATGAGACTCTCAGATTGAGAGTCGAGACTAGATGTGGCCTCATCTAAGAGAAGAACACGTGGTTTACAGATTAATGCACGTGCGATGCAAATGCGCTGCTTCTGGCCTCCACTCAGCGCGGCTTGCGCGTTGACGCCGAGTTGCGTGGAGTAGCCTTCAGGGAGAGAAGTGATGAAGTCATGGATCTCCGCATCTTGACAGGCCTGGACCATTTGGGACTCGGTGTTCTCATCCGTGTCGGCTAGACCGAGAAGGAGATTATCACGGATACTGCCGTCGAATAGCTTGGGCTCCTGGCTGACGAGGGAGAGGGCATTCCGGTAGGATGATAACTCGATGGAATGAATGTCGCGACCACCAAGGAGGACAGTCCCTTGTGTGGCATCGTAGAACCTCTCAAGGAGAGAGATGATTGTCGATTTACCACAGCCGGATGGCCCGACAAAGGCAACAAATTGACCGCTCTGAATGTTCAGGTTTAGCCCAGTAAACGTGGGAACATCCCGAGTGGGATATTGAAATGAGACATCTTTGAATTGGATGTCTGCCGGCACTTTGTCGCGTATGGATGGTAGAGGTACAGCATGACGGGATTGGACATCGTTAGATTCAGACCGAAGGCTGAGAATCCGGTCGCCTGACGCTGTCGCTTGTGCGATATTTGGTCCAAAGCTGAGGAACTGCCCTGCGGACTGACCGCCTTGAATGATGGCAACGTAGACGACGAAAAATGTCACTACATCATATTCACGGGATGCAAGCAGTTGGCCACCGTACCTAGGGTTTTATGAGCCGGTTTCCGAAATGGGAGTGGGAGGAAAAATTCATACCAGAATGTGAGTGCCATGGAGCATAATTCGAAGCTGTCGGCAAATGCAAACATCAGGGTCGCGTACCAAGCCTTTCGCATAGCCCTGCGTCTCTGCGTTGTGACCTGTTCGGAATATCTTTTGAGAATGAAGTCCTCAATGGTCAGAGATGTCACAGTCCGGAACGCCCGAATAGCCTCGCTGGCAAATCGGGAGCTCTCTGCATACACTTCTGCATTGATGGCCTCGAACTTCATCTCATATCGAATTCTTGCAAATGCCCCTAGGAACATGAAAGGGGTGCCGGCGCAAAAGGCAACAGCCGCCAGCTTCGGACCAAACGAAAAGGAGATGGCGATACACCCTATCACACTGAATATAGAAACAAGGGGGAAAGCGCCACTAATGCCGAAGAGCTCCTGGAGCTGCCTAGGATCCGTGGATAGTCGGGATATTAATGCGCCCGCTGTGTTTTCATCCCGATCAAACCATGCCACCCGCTGGGCGAGCATGTTGAGGAAGTACTCTTTGCGATAGGTGGATGCGACATTCTGTGTCTTTGTTAGCCTGGATTCGATTGCCTGGGGTTTACAGGACATACGACGGAGATCGAGTTTGAGCCAACTCCTATGGTGAAGTAGAACGCTGCCATGGCCAGCGCAAGTATAAAGAACATGAGCGCCCAAAAGTTTGCAGCATCCACCAGTTTTTGTCCTGAAAACTGAAATGCTTGAACAAGCTGTGCAAAGAGCCAACTTTGCAACGCGAAACCAGCTATCTTCGGATTAGCACCAGAGTCACTGACCGCAACCGGGGAAGCTTACAAGCTGCACCAAGTATGCCCACTAACGTCAAGAGGTATAATGGCCATTGAACGCGCTGTTGGCGGAGAATTCGCAGAAACCCATTTGAGGAGCCCTTATCTTCGCTCTGGAATTCATTGTTGCTGCTGCTACTATCATCGTCGTGGATGATAGTTTCACCTGGTTTGCAATCTGCTACCTGAGGCAGCCGCATGTCCTCTTCCTCATGAACCACGGACTCGGAGATAGATTGGGACATCAGCTTCTGTGCATTGACAAGACTCTGATACACACCCCCTTTAGCTAACAGGTCTAGGTGAGATCCTGCTTCCACATTCAGCCCGTCTTTCATGACGATAATATGATCCGCCCGTCTGACAGTTGATAAGCGATGCGCAATCATAATTGTCGTTTGGTCTTTCGAAACACGGTCAAGCGCGGCCTGAACAATCCTCTCTCCATGAACATCAATCGAACTGGTCGCTTCATCGAGGATCAATATAGGAGGTCGTCGGACAACGCTACGAGCAATTGCTATACGCTGACGCTGGCCACCACTCAACGTGATTCCTCCCTCACCGACCAGTGTTGAATATCCCTGTAAAAACTGTCAGTATGCAACACCAATGTATCAAGTTAAAATTCCCGCCACATACCAGAGGCAAGTATTGAATGAAATCATCAGCAAATGCTTCTTTGCAGGCTGTGGTGACAAGATCGGTTTTTACAGTCTCTGGCTCATTTTCCCACTGGGAACCGAGCAGACCAAAGGCGACGTTGTTGAAAATAGTATCGTTAAAGAGAAAGGGTTCTTGCTGCACCAGGCCGATTTGGGATCTCCACCACTTGATGTCTAAATCATTGATATTTTGGCCGCCTACCCTGATCTCACCTCCAACAGCCTGTGCGTCTCTATGCGATGAAACAGGCAACTCATACCATCGCTCAATTAAGCTCACAATGGTACTTTTTCCGGAGCCCGAAGGTCCCACCAACGCAGTCGTTTTGCCTCGCTGGAAGCAAGCATGGAAATCTCGAAGCACCTTTGTATTTGGCCGTGTTGGATAGGCAAAAGTAACACCCTCGAAGGTGATATCCGTTTCGCTGGATACGTCTGGGTCTCTCAGCCCGGTTTGAACAGGCTGCTGGGAGTCAATGATGTCAAAGAACGGACGGGACGCGCTAATTGCCTTGCCGATAATCATTAAAGGAGATGCGATGCTTCCCAGAATGGTGACCACAAGGAGAACAGAAAAGAAAACCCTAGGCCTGGTCAGATATATGATGATAAAAAAGGGCCACGGCAGTTTCACTCACGTGATAACAACATTAATACTTCCAATATTACCCTCACGATACAGTTTTAAGCCAAACCAGAAGGCTAGGCCGAAGCTAACGTACATGGCGAAGAATAGAAGGCCCAGGTGAATGCCTGTAACTAGAGACATGCGTGATCCCCTTCTCCTTGCTTCGTCAATCCATGCCGAATGCTTTGCGATTAAAGGGGCTTCTGCATTGAGTGAAAGCACTGTGCGGATAGAGGCAAGTACATCTGCTGCAATGGAAGCATGCTTCTCATCAGCTTGGTCAACCCGATATTGAGCCTTTATAATAAAGGGAACAGTGAGGCTGAAGCCGAGTACCACGAAGAGAATGGCGGAGCTAACGACCAAGGTGAGTGCCCAAGAATATCGGAACGCAATTGCATACGCCGATACCAGTAAGGCGAGAGACTGAAACAATAAAGCCAATTTATCAGATACACTGTGCTGAATTTGGTTGGATAAGGAAGTAATTGCGTGAGTGACCGAGCCCGACGACACTTCGTCCAATCTGCTGATGGGGAGGGAGAACAGTGCCTGTAAATACTGCAGACGTAGAGCTGCCGAAGCCTGGAGACTAATAAGCCGGAAACAGACCTGTTACATGGTGAGTATAATGGAGTAGCTATGGGATATTTGGCAAAATACCATCGAGACATAAGTTAGAGCAAACTTTCCAATGAAGAGATATACGATATAAAGGCTTCATGATGTCAGTTAAATCCAATAGAGCCGAGCATATGGCCAGATAGCCCTACTGACCTGTTACGGTTAACAGCTGCTTTGAAAGTCGTCTCCTCGAGGCTAGATCCAGGTGTGAAATATTGATTAAAATTGCCGACTTGGTTGCCAAAGACGATATTCATCAAAGGTAATGCCTAGAGAGTCAGCGAAAGTTCCATCAATAAAGCTTCACTCGGACTTCACATACCACTCCAGAGCCCATGGCGCAAACGAGACCAAGAATAAAGGCCACAATGCCTCCATGTTTGGCACCGTACGAAAGAATTCTCTAATTGCAGTCAGTATGAGCATCACGAAGATATGCAGGAAACATACCAGGTAATTTCCAAGAGACGGGCCCTTGGCGGGTTCTGCCTTTTCTGCTTCAACTTCAGTCCCGCCTGTCTCTATGGTTTCCGCTGGGCTAGTGCTCTCTGAGGTCTTCTCGTCTAACTCGAGCCGGGGGGAAGGAGACCCCATGACCGACACTTGTGTATTCCCAGAAGATAACCTGAGTGAGGTAGGAGAGAATGTTCGGCGATTCGTCCCATTATTAGGGGGTCTCCTAACAAATTATGAGCTATTACTGGATATTTTATGCATAAAAGGATTTCGAGAAACTTTCAGTTTCTGATGTTCTATCAACCTGATTGTCTGATCTCATGACTTGTCCGCTTGTAAGTTCCGCCAATCCACACCTACCCGTTCTACCAACCAGATCGTCTGATATCATGACTTCCACATCTATCCGAACCAGCCGATGGTGAATGCAACCCTAACTCAGATCTGCTCCTATTAAAAGTTCGATGCAAAATATAACAATGCTAGATGATGCGAACAATGCACGTCTTTGTACTATGTTACATTGTTCTAGAGCCTCTTCTGTTGGCGTCCAGCACAATATAACAATACTAGATGATGCGAACAATTCACGTCTTTGTGCTATGTTACATTGTTCCAGAGCCTATGTCTGTGGGTGCGCAGTAGAACATATAGTTGAGCGGGGTTTATCAACCGAAGTATCAAAAACAACGTGGTTTTTCACATTGGTTTAGGGTATTTTACCCAATTTCATGCACCAAAGCATCCATCTGTGCTGTTCTGTGTCGACCTAATTGCCAATTCTTGACTGCAGGATGGGTGCCTGCGACGTAGTAGAACCGCTGCCACTCGTTGTCGCAAACAAATCGCTTCCAATTTATGCACCCAATGAAAATGAAAGGTCTACCAACATGAATTTCATGGAAAGAGACAACAATGGGCCCACAGACCACTACATGGATGATAAAGAACTTCTGCAAGAAATCGCGGGACAATCAAATTCCTCGCTAGACGACCTAGAAGATGTCTATCCCTGCACTGCTCTCCAGGAGGGAATGATGGCTATCACCAAAAAAGACCCAATGGCCTACACCGTTGAATACGAGTACCGGATGCCGTGGGATATTGATACTTTACGCCTCCACGACGCGTGGGACTGCATCTACCAGGCCAACCCTATTCTGCGTACACAAATCATTCCCACCCGCCAGCAAGGGTGTGTGCAGGCAGTTTTCCGTGGCAAAATACCCTGGAAGAATCAGAAGCCTGGATCTTTCGATGCTATGAGTTGTGAATGGCGAACCGGAGCACCGTTGGTGAAGTTCACTTTACTATCAGACGCCGACAATCATCAACACACTTTGACGATCCTAATTCACCACGCGCTCTGCGATGACTGGTCAATGGCACTACTATTGCAACAGGTGAATTCAGCATATCATGGGCAGGAAATTGCCTTTCGCCCATTCAGGCCGTTGGTTGACTATATTTCACAATCTCGGCGTGAGGCGGAGGTCTTTTGGACGGCGGAATTCGAGGACGCGCATCAGTCGTCAATGAAAGGATTTCCAGCACGGCCCGCAGCCGGATATGAGCCCCAGCCTACCGACTCACGGCAGCACCGTCTGTCCAGTTGTTCAAATAAAGGGCAGAGGTTCACAGTTAACTCAAAAGTGCGTTTGGCCTGGGCAATTATACAGTCACATTACACGGGTTCCCCAGATAGTGTTTTCGGGGCAATCGACACTGGCAGAGGAACACCGGTGCAAGGTATTGAGACCTTGAGCGGGCCAGCTTTGAACTGTCTTCCGGTCCGTGTCATACTGAACCCAGATGAAAGCATAGTCGACGCACTACAAAGGGTTCAGAGTAAGTGGGCGACGACAATCCCTGTCCAGCATATTGGATTGCAGAATCTCCTTCGTTTGGGCCAGGGGCCCGCGGCTGCATGTCAGTTTCAAACATTATTGGCCGTTGAGCCATGTGACACACATGGTATTCCAACCCTCTTCGTCAACGGTCGAGAACTACAAAAGACATATGATACATACTCGCTTATCTTGCGATGCCGGCCATCTGCCGAGTCCATGTGTATCGAAGCATCCTTCGACCCGGCTGTCGTCACCCCTAGTCAGACAGAACGCTTGCTGCAGCAATTTGCACATATCTACCAACAAGTAGAGAGCACTCCGACCATAACCCTCCGGGATATCAACACAATCAGTCTCCAGGACAAGTTTGACCTACACCGTTGGAATCTACCAGTACCGTTGGCTGCATCAAAGAGTGTGCTTCACCTAATCTATGATCGTGTCTGCCATGCCCCCCAGGATACAGCTGTCTGCAGCTGGGATGGAGATCTCACATATAAAGCACTCGACGGCCTCTCTTCTGCTCTAGCGAAGCGGCTGTTCTCGCTAGGAATTCGGCCTGGTCAATTTGTGCCATTGTGCATGGAAAAGTCGAAATGGATGACGGTGAGCATGCTTGCAGTCATGAAGGCAGGGGCAGCTTTTGTATTACTGGATCCGGCGTACCCAGTTCAACGCCTTCAAGAGATGTATCGCCAGCTTCAAGCTAGTCTGATCATTATCTCGCCGGTACATGAGCCGATTGTTTCTCTACTTACAGGAAGCCTTTTGATTATTGATAGCACGAGAATGGAGCCGTGGATGAGTGAGACTAACGATGTTCTCTCTGATACCTTCATTCCTACCCCCCAAGATGCCATCTACGCCACATTTACGTCAGGATCAACCGGCACACCAAAAGGAGTAGTCGTCAACCATGGCGGATTTGCCTCGAGCGCTTTGGCCCATGGCGAGCTTTATGGCCTCACTACTCACTCCCGAGTCCTGCAGTTTGCATCACCGGCATTCGATTCTTGCATTATCGAGCACCTCACTACATTGATCATGGGTGGCTGCGTGTGTATCCCCACCACGGCCGACTGCCAAAGCTCCCTTGGGGACGCTGTGAGCCGATATGCTGTCAATGTTGCATGTCTGACGCCCACGGTAACACGGATTATATCTCCAGAGTCTCTCCATTGCCTCGAAACTCTGATATTTGTTGGGGAAGCAGTTTTGGCTAGTGATGTGGCGCGCTGGGAGCCGTACGTGAATGTGCGCAACGCTTATGGGCCAGCAGAGTGTTCCGCGGTCTTCAGTGTTCAGCCCCATCTGCAAGTACACGACCCTTCCAATATTGGATTGCCCACGGGAGCTATCGGCTGGGTCGTCCATCCCGAAGATGATCAAATTCTGATGCCAGTGGGATGCATCGGGGAATTGCTGATCGAAGGCCCGACGGTGGGACCGGGATACCGTCTAAACCCCGAACGAACCACAGCCGCCTTTGTTGATGCACCTTCCTGGCGCCGACAGTTTGGAAGCTCAAGTGGGAAGGTGTACAAGACCGGGGATTTGGTTCAGCATGCAGGCGATGGTTCTTTCCGTTACATAGGGCGCAAGGACACGCAGGCCAAGCTCCGGGGACAACGGCTGGAAATGGCGGATATTGAGCATCATCTGCGCAACACGTTTCCTCACTCCACTGATGTTGTGGCAGAGATATTGAGACCACAGGATATTTTGGTGGCCTTTGTCTGCACCGATGAGCCCTCATCCGACACTTGTGCTGAAGATGGGCACGACATCTTTTTACCCCCCAGTGATCAGTTCCGAACGGAATGCTTTGCCGCGCAGAAAGAGCTAGCCAATATCCTCCCGACATATATGATTCCAAGTCTGTTTCTGCCAGTCTCCCGGATGCCAGTAACTACTTCTGGGAAGACAAATCGTCGCGAATTGCAGGAATGCGCGGCTCTTCTATCTTGGGATGACCTCCAAAACTACCGTGGCAGCCCGTCGCAGTCTAGACGCTCTTCGACCTCTCGGGAAGAGATTCTTCAACAGATATGGGCCCAAGCACTTAATCGTTTACCTGAGGAAATGGAGGTGACGGAAAGTTTCTTCCGGTTGGGAGGAGACTCGGTCAGTGCCATGCAAGTGGCCGCCAGCTGTAAATCCGCGGGCTTTATGGTGACCGTCAGAGATATATTTCGCTATCCGAGCATTGAGGAGTTAGCCGAAAAGATGGAAACATCTAGAGGAAGCTCCTACCTGTCTGCTCTGGCCGATGAGGACCCGATCGACACTTGGTTCGGCTTGTCCCCAATTCAACAGCTCTTTGTTCAGCATACACCCGAGGGACATGACCAGTTCAGCCAGCAGTTCCTGTTAAAGGTTTCTAAACATCAATCAGAATCCAGGGTCCACCAGTCCATTAAGGATATTGTCGACCGACATTCAATGCTGCGGGCATCATTTCGGCGGTTGCCCAATGGGCAGTGGGAGCAAGCGATCCGCCCAGAAGGCACGGACAGCTATTATTTCCGTGCGCACTCTCTTCCCTCGATAGAGACTCAAGGGCTCCGGGATATTCTCTCCGATAGTCAACGGAAGTTAGATATTAAGCATGGAACTCTGTTGGCTATTGATCTCATCACAACGCCACATCAGCAGCTTTTGTCAATTATGGCCCACCATATGGTCATTGATCTGGTGTCCTGGCGAGTGATTTTGCAAGATCTAGACGAGCTGTTATTGACGGGATCGATCTCTGGGTTGAAATCGTTGTCGTTTCAGACTTGGTGTCTTTTGCAGCACGAGTACAGTCGTGAGGTTCTGGATCCCCGAAAAGCTCTTCCACGAGATATTCCACCGCCAGCACAGTGCTACTGGGGAGGAGAAGACGTGCTCGGTCATAATACGTGGGGGGAGGCAGTGCACGAAGCCATGCGCCTACCAGAGGATATTACGAACGCAATTCTTGGTGCCTGTAATGATGCATTTCGAACGCAACCGGTCGAACTCATCCATACTGCTCTTGTGCATGCGTTTTCGCAGACATTTAAAGATAGGCCAACGCCGACGATATTCAGTGAAGGTCATGGGCGAGAGCCGTGGGACCCTCAAATCGATGTTTCACGTACGGTGGGCTGGTTCACCACTATGGCCCCTGTTTTTGTGAATGCGAAGAAGGACCAAGGAATTGCAGATTTACTCCAACGCCTCAAGGAGAGCCGCCGATCCCTTCCTAGTAACGGCTGGGGGTACTTTACTTCACGGTATCTTCATGAGGACGGTCCACGACATTTCCAGAACCACTTGCCGATGGAAATTCTTTTCAATTACACGGGGCGGTTCCAGCAGCTTGAAGGATCTCAGGGAATTTTGAAACTGGCGACTCTCCCCGACCATGACCTTATTCCCGTTCCTCCAGATTTGCCACGCTTTGCTCTGATCGATGTGTCGGCAACCGTCATGGACGAATGCCTTCATATCTCATTCTGGTACAATCGACAGATGAAGCATCAAGATAGATTACACCAGTGGTTTGTGGAGTTCCAGAAAGCATTGGAATCTCTGCCCATAATTTTGAGACAGCATCAGCGGTTTACGATGTCTGATTTCGCTTTGTTAAAAGTGACCACAGATGACCAGTTACAAGGTCTGGTGAGCCATATAGTGGGCGAGAGTCGAATTTCTCCGTCGGAAATTGAAGAAATTTATCCCTGCTCGCCCGTTCAGATTGGCATGTGGCTCAGTCAGATCAAAAACCCTGATATGTACTGGTCAAGCATGGAATGGTCGCTCCATCCAACGTGCGCCCCCATCGATCTAAATAAGGTGCGAGACGCATGGCAGCAGGTAGTCGATCGCTACACCATTCTGCGGACTACCTTTACAACTGGCCCTGGGGACCAGAACTACCCCGTTCAAGTTGTGTTGCAATCAGTCGTCGCAGATGTGAAAACTATCTTTTCTGATGGAGCAATACACGAAAATCGTCATTCCGGTACTCAGCAACACGGCAGAAAGCAGCCATCTCATTGGCTTATCCTCAGGCCTCAGCCAGGGGGTGAAGTTGTCTGCGAACTCAACATCCATCATATGCTTATAGATGGCTACACTCGCCACCTGTTGATATCGGACTTCCAGAAGATTTATGATGGGCAACTTAAGACTGATCCAGGTGTCCAGTACAGGTCTTTCATCGCATACTGTCAAGAGAAAGACGGAAAGGCATCACAGGAGTACTGGAATCGGTATCTCGAGGATGTTAACCCATGCATCTTCCCTTCTTTGGTGTCTGTTGGTGATCAGGAATCAATGTTGCTCTCGGTGCCATTAAACTTTGATTATGGTGATCGAATTCGATCAGTCTGCAACGACCTTGGAATTACTGTATTCAATCTCCTCCAGGTGGCGTGGGGCCTGGTCCTTCGTGCATACACGGGTTCGGATTCTGTCTGCTTTGCCTATCTGACAGCTGGTCGGGAGATTCCTCTTCAAGGTGCACAAAGTATTGCTGGTCCTCTGATCAACCTCTTGGTGTGTCGTCTCTCCTTGAGCGATAAAGATGCCGTTGCGTCAGCTTTACGGAACAACCAGAGCTCCTATGCAAGTAGTCTGGATCACCAGATCTGCACTTTGGTTGACGTGATACATTCCTTGAACCTATCGGGACAGGCATTGTTCAACACAGCCATGTCTCTGCAAAAGACATGTACAAATTGGGCTCAAAATGGGAGCTCTACGTCTCGGCTGGAGTATCGTGGAGGACAGGACGTAACCGAGGTATGGACGAAACCAGCCAGGCCAGTTCATATCATATTGTTCAATTGAAGGCTAACATTCCATAGTTTGACTTGACTGTTAATCTCTCGGTCAACGAGAAAAGCGTCATTTCTGGTGATCTTACCTTCTGGTCACATGCATTATCGGAGGTGCAGGCGGAGCTAATTGGAGATGCATTTCAGCGTGTTATCGCGCAGTTGCTCGATCCCGACATCGTTTACTTGGGCCAATTGGATCTGGTTGGGGCCAAAAACTACCAATGCATGATGAATTTGAATGGGAATATCCCAGAGGCGGGGACATCCTGCATTCATGATGCAATCCATGAACGGAGTTTGGCCAATCCAGCTGCATCCGCTATCTGTGCCTGGGACGGCAGCTTCAACTACAGTGAACTGGATTGTATATCATCACAGATAGCCAGCCGCCTCCAAGAGCAGGGTATCGGGCCAGAAATATTCGTGCCAGTGTGCAGTGAAAAGTCTCTCTGGGTTGTTGCCGCTGCACTTGCAGTCCTTAAGGCGGGTGGGGCTTTCATCCTCCTAGATCCCTCGCATCCCCTTGAACGATTGCAAGATATGGTGCGTGGGGAATTTCAGTGCCCCTTGGTGTTAAGTTCATCTCGCCAGAGGCCGGTAGCAAGACATCTTGCCCATAAAGTCTTTGTGCTTGATGACAAGGAACAGGAAGGTTGGAAGCTCCATCAGGGTCAGGGCTTACACCTGACGAAAGTCTCACCCAGAACAGCAGCATATGCAACCTTCACATCAGGGTCTACTGGAAAGCCAAAAGCAAATATAATTGAGCATCAGTCATTCATGTCTGCACAAAAAGCCCATCATAGGATGCTCAATCTTACGGAGGGCTCCCGGGTGCTTCAGTTCGCGTCTCACGCCTTCGACGCAAGCATACTCGAGATCCTCACCACGCTCATTGTCGGCGGATGTGTTTGTATTCCGCAGGATGTTGACCGCCAGCAGAGGTTGGCTGGATTCATTCAGGAATATCAAGTTGACTGGGCACTGTTAACACCGTCTGTGTCGCGAATGCTGGATCCAAAGGAGGTCACATCTTTAAGAACCTTGGTTTTGGGTGGAGAGGGTATGACCAAAGAGGATGTGCGCCGATGGCCTTCGCAGTTGCAACTTATGAATGCCTATGGTCCATCGGAATGCTCGGTTATTGCCACGGTTCAATCTTCCGTTGAGGCACTCTATACAGATCCTGCAGATATTGGAATGCCGGCAGGAGGCGCCACTTGGGCGGTTCATCCCAAAAATTCGGCCCAATTGACCGCCATTGGGGCCGTGGGAGAACTACTCATTGAGGGTCCCATTGTCGGCCGGGGGTACGCAAATAGGCCTGAGCAGACAACCGCTTCATTTATTGACGCTCCCGCTTGGCTACAATCGTTCCGCTCTGGGCGACCTGGAAGACTTTACCTAACGGGAGATCTCGTAAGGCTCTTGACCGATGGATCAACCAGGTATATCGGAAGAAAGGACCGTCAAGTCAAAGTGAACGGGCAACGGATCGAGCTAGCTGAGGTCGAACATCATGTCCAGCAATCCTTTTCAGGGAGCCCCGAGGTACTGGCCGAAGTAGTCGCCCCAGAGCAATGCCAAACAACATATCTGGTAGCGGCAGTGAACATCTCGAACTCACAACATCTTTCGACGAAATTTGACAGTGCAGTCACAGAATCAAGGAAAATTCTGCAATCGGAAATCCCTTCTTTCCTCATACCTGCAGCCATATTCCCTCTGCACAATGTTCCGAGGATGCTAAGTGGTAAGGTGGATCGGCGCAGACTCCGTCAAGAGTTGTTGCTTGCGATGGAGAGACAATTAGAAGGAGTAGCCCAAGCTACGGATCATGTGTCCCAGGATGATTTAAGCCCGATTGAACACCAACTGCGGTGTCTCTGGTCAAAAGTACTTCGGCGTCCAGCAGAGACAATTGGCTCGAATGATCATTTCTTCCGCTTGGGCGGTGATTCGATTGCCGTTATGCGGCTGGCGTCAAGCGGCGGACCAGTCGGGCTGGAAATGGCGGTTTCCAACATTTTCAAACACCCTCGGCTGCGTGATCTTGCGCGTGTAGTCGGTTGTCACTCATCTTGTGGATCCACGTCCGCAGCCGATGCTGTGGCAGACGATATCACGGCATTCAGCCTGATTCAGTCTCAGCAACGTTCCGAAGCCCAAGCCCAAGCATCTCTTCAATGCGGTATATCGCTCGATCAAATTGAAGACATCTATCCATGTACTCCCTTACAGGCTGCGTTGGCTACCATCACAGAAGGACGCTCGGGTGCATACGTTGCATTCCACCGCTATCGACTATCTCCCAGCGTTGATCTGGATCGGCTGCATCACGCCTTGGATAGGGTCCTGAAAACGCACGCAATTCTACGAACCAGACTTATCTACACGAATGATCTTGGTTGTCTTCAGGTTGTCGTAAAAAGCGATGCGGTCGATTCCACGCAAAACTCGTGCGATAACGCAATGGGTTTTGGAAAAGCCTTGGCCCAGTTCAAGGTCCTTCCAATGCCAGCATCAGGTTCTGACATCGAAGAATATCATTTGATGCTAACAATGCATCATGCGGTGTATGACGCGTGGTCACTTGCGCGACTAGCGGAGGCCATAGAAGAGGCCTATAATGACCCTGCGCGCGAATTAACGAAGCCACCACCCTTCCAGCTCTTCGTAAAACACGCTATCTCCCAATCAGAGGTAGCGTCCCAGCGCTGGAAGGCAGAGTTCCATGAGCTATCCGTGATGCCGTTCCCCTCGTTGCCCTCTCCAGCTTACCGGCCGCATGCGTTGTCCCACGCCAATTGTGATGTACCCACTGGCCCTTTTTCCGAGCACTCTGTTACAAGGACCACGGCTACCTGGCTCGCCTGGGCTCTTGTTCAATCTCAGTACCAGAGCTCTGAGGAAGCGGTATTTGGTATTGTCTCATCGGGACGTCGAGCACCAATACGAGGCATCGAAAACATGACCGGCCCGACAATTGCCACTTTACCTCTGAGAGTAACCCTTGACGGTAATAAAACGGTTACCGAGCTACTGGAGGACCTACAGCAATGGTCCGTGGACATAACCGCGGTAGAGCAAGTGGGCTTGCACCAAATTGCTAAGCTCAGTCCAGAGACCGCAGAATGCTGCAGGTTTCAGACTTTGCTCATGATAACGGGCCGAGAGACAGACGATAACTGTTCGGAGACTGGACTGATGGAACATATTGAGACAACTTCGGGCCTCGGGGCCTTCAGCTCCTACGCTTTACAGTTGACGTGCGTCCTAAAAGATGATAGTGTGACGGTTGATGCCTCCTACGACGAGAATGTAGTTCCTGAATGGCATGTCAAAACTATCCTCGATCAATTCAGCCATACCCTTCAACAAGTCTACCAGCAGCCACATTCTATGATTAGCGACATTCCCACGTTGAGCCCGGGCGCCATCGATCAACTGCGAAAGTGGACATCGCCCAATTGTTCCGCTAGTGCAAACACTGTCAGGGCAATGATAGAAAAGCATTCTGCGAGTCAACCCCTAGCCCCAGCAGTTTACTCCTGGGATGGGGACTTCTGTTACGATGAGGTGCTTTACCTGGCCCGTAAGGTTGGCTCATTGCTTGCTATCAATGGCATTGGATCAGAGTCATTTGTCCCTATATACATGGAACGGTCAAGGTGGACTATCGTCGCTATGCTCGGTGTTCTTCACGCACAGGCAGCATATGTCCTTCTTGACACTGCTCATCCCGTGAATAGGATTCGGGATATTTGCAATGAATTCCAACCTTCAGTCATTCTGAGTGCGGGGACCAGTATGTCCATTGCTCAGTCACTAGCTCCCACGGTCATTTCAGTTGGAGAGGATATTCTCCAATCTCAGATGACAACATCGGACCTGCCCGATGTGCAAAATCCCTATCAAGCCCTATATGCTATCTTTACCTCTGGATCCACCGGAAAACCGAAAGGGGTGGTTATTGAGAATGGGGCTTTCGTTACCATGTCGAATCAGTACGCCAAGCACTTGCAGATGAACAGTACTTCTCGAGTCCTTCAATTTTCGTCCTATGCCTTCGATGTGAGCATGTTTGAAATGCTTGGTACACTAATCATTGGAGGCTGTATCTGCATCTTATCCGCCTCTGAACGAAAGGAAGGACCGGCCGAAGCCGTGGCTAGGATGCAGCCATCTCACGCCATCTTCACACCGTCCTTGCTCCGAGTATTGGCCCCAGCCGATCTACCATCAGTTCATACTATCAGCCTAATTGGAGAGCCGGTCAATGCCAACGACATACGACAATGGGCAAATCAAGTACGCCTACTGAATAGCTACGGGCCCGCCGAATGCACTGTATTCTTCACTATTCAGACTAGTGTTGATGTGAATTCCCCAGCCAACATCGGATTCCCAATTGCAGGAAATGTGTGGCTTGCACATCCGCGGGATCCTCATCGACCAGTACCAATCGGGGCTGTAGGTGAGATTCTGCTGCAAGGATATCTAGTCGGCCGAGGATATCTGAACAACCCTGACCAAACGGCATCCGCGTTCCTTGACGGCACAAGGTGGCTCCAAGAGTTCTCAACAGGTGATCATAAGAGATTATACCGTACCGGTGATTTGGCTCGGTATGAAGCCGATGGATCGCTGGTATTCGTGGGTCGGAGGGACTCTCAGGTCAAACTACGCGGCCAGCGTTTGGAGCTTGGCGATGTTGAGGAGAATATCCGCCATCATTGCCCTGGATGGTGGAAGAACGTTGTCACTGAAATTATCAAACCAGCTGGACCCGGCCAGGTAGCATGTCTAGTTGCGTTTGTTGTACCCAACAACCCTGACGATACCGAGCAACCATCTTCTTCTTCCATGGATGCGCCGCTTCAACTGAACATAGCGATTCCACCCAATCATGCCGGCCATGTTACTGATGCCAACAGCCGGCTGTGTGCTGCCATTCCGGACTACATGGTTCCATCTGCTTTTATCCCTCTGCGCCAAATGCCCGAGACCGTTGGTGGAAAGCTCGATCGACAGCGACTCCGAGATGCCGGGGCCGCAATGACACGGCAGCAGATCGAAACTTTTGCTCCTAACATAGCTCTGGTGAAGGAGCCCATGTCGTCTGACCTGGAGCGGGTGCTACAAAACGCCTGGGCAGAGACTCTGTCCATTCCACATGCCGAGATCGGGGCTGAAGACAGCTTCTTTCGACTCGGCGGAGATTCGATCTCTGCTCTCAAGGCCACTGCACGAGCCGAGGCCAATGGCATTAAGCATACCGTTGGGGAGTTGTTCCGTTGGGAAACCATCCGGCAACTGGCCCGTCAGTTGGATACGAAGGCTGATATATCATCCACCACGACGAAACCGCCTGCAAATCCTCCGCTCTCACTCATCCATCCTGATGAACATGCTTCCATTGTTTCCTCATTCTTCTCCGAGGAGCACCCCTTCAGTGCAGACAACATAACCGATATCCTGCCTACTCTACCATACCAGGAATTTTATATCCAACACTCGTCTCCCGTTGACTATGCCTATCTATTTCCAGTTGCTGTGGACTTCGATCGTCTTCGTCGCGCTTGCTATCAGGTCGTGTCCTGCTATAGCATATTGCGGACGGTATTTGTTAATCTGGATGATCGCATCTTCCAGGTTATCTTGCAAAGCCTGGAGCCCAGCTTTGAATTTGAGGAAAAAGAAGACCCCGAAGCATATATGACACACCTCTCCCGCCAACGACCGACTCCAACCACCCAATTCCTTTTCAGTCCGGTCCGTTTCACGGTCATTACTAGTCCTGTTCGACCGGAATTTGTTTTTCTTGTCAGTTTGTCTCACGCCCAATACGACCAAACCTGTATTGGCATTCTCTGGCAGGCCATTGCCGCAGCATACGCAGGACAAGAGGTCCCGGAGGCTACAGACTTTGCCAATGTGGTTCATCACCGCATCGGGCAACATCATACAGATTCCTTCAACTTCTGGAAGGAATACTTGCACGACGCTTCTCCGGCCGCACTCACCCCATTTGGCGTTGCCAAACCCCCTCTTCTGCCCGTCGAGCTAAAAAACCCACCGACGGCAATGCGAGGTATTGACCGGCCCTGTCTTCAACCGGAGGCTACCATGTCGACGCTAGTCAAGTCGGCCCTGGCATGGGTAATCGCTCACGACCATACCAGCCAATCAGATCTTGTCTTCGGCCAGGTCGTCCATGGGCGTGGTGGCTTGCCTCCAGGAATCGGCAACATCTTCGGTCCATGTATCAATACGCTCCCAGTCAGGATTACAATCGACACCTCGTTGACGGTGGCCCAGTTTATGCGATATGTACAGACACAACAGATGGCTATTTTCCAGCACGACTCGCTGACACTCCCAACTATTGCAAAACATTCCACTAGTTGGCCTGAAGACATCCGATTCGGTCTTCGCGTCCATCACGAGAGTCCGCAGCCTAACGGTTCCTGGGATCTTGGTGGAGTCGCTTCTTTAGCCAACGCCGGTTGGGGCAACGCGAAGGCCGTCCCAGGGCAGATGGAAGTGGTCTCCATGGAGCGGGAATCGGGCCTCGATTTGATCGTTACGGGGGCAGGGGACGTCCTGGGACAGCCGGTCATTGACCAATTGGCGGACAGTCTGACGGACATGATCCAATTGTTCTCCAAATATCCAAATGCCCCTTTGACATGTTTGAGCGATGGAGATGCAATGCCCCAATCCTATCGCCAACCGACTCCTGTGTATAATTGATGATGTATACCAGCGTGCTTGTTATTTATTTAATTATCACTATTGTAGTGGGGAATATGTTTACTATCAGGTGTTGTGAGCCTGCGGCCTTCGTTGTATGAAAAGTTATGTACAGTGCAAAGGGCTAGATAGGAGCATCAATCTGACACATCTTTACCCTTCGAATCGGATTCAGTTCTTAGGCCTCGCAGCTCACAGCCTCAGTTTGCTTTCATTTGTTTCTTCGCACGCTCTACCTCTCATGCCTACGCGACTAGGTGGTGGTTTGTGTATCTCTCCTTCCCTTTGACCCGTCTGCTTAGGTGGACTAGCCATTGTGCACTCCCTCTTTCACTATGTAATAAGGGATGGTTAAAACAGTATATGCTCTCAAGTATCAACGGGTCAATTTCTCAGCGACACATTTGTACAAATGGTCACGTGATATAATTTATAGTGACGCCATACGTCATGACTCGACGAGCGATTCCCGTCATCTTCTTGTGGCGGATTTTGGTATTGTACTATCCCGCGGGTAAAATCTCCCGGCGGTCAATATTGGACAGACGCAAGAACAGATCATGCCGGAGAAGCATTACCCTTTTCAAAACGTCCGATCACCAGATCCCTCTTCATCAAACCATCTCCATCATACGAGTGACAATGGGAGAGAGGTACATGATTCCGGCGGCCGCCATATTGCCGATGGACTGGCCAGGAGATTATCAGGGTGGAGATTTTCGACACCAGAATGTGAAGGTTGTTCTCATACACGACAAAGCATCTCAGGTCAAGGCTCTTCTGGCCTTCCAAACATCTCCAACTCCAAAAGATCATCTCTAGATACCCCAGAGTCCGCTCAGGCCCAGAAGCTTCCTAGTGCAAGCACCCAATCAGAGCGAGCATCGTTCACAGAGGAATATGGGAAATTCATCAAAGTGCTGTATTACAACAATACCAGCACAGTCCAGCTGTACGAAAAAAGGGCACCAGCACCAGCCTCTGAGCCGGTAAAAGCTCGGCAAGGCTCGACATTCACCAGATTGAGACGTGCATCTATGCCCAAGCCACTGATCAAAGAACTCTTCGCAGTCAAAATGTTTCAACAGGCCAAACCCCACTCAAATCATGTGCCTTATTTTTTTCGAGACCCGATTGTTCACCCTAATATTCTCTCAATCATTGACATCCTATACAATAAGCAGGGGAATCTCTGTCTCGTCATGCCCTACTGCACTGGCGGTAGCCTGCGCACTTTTCTTGAAGACGCGAAATCAAAAGCAAACTTATCAATTGAGGAATTGAACTGCCTAGGAATTCAAATCTTCCGTGCCGTCAAGTTCCTCCATGAACACGGCATTGCCCATGGAGATTTGAGGCCAGAACATATCCTCCTCACAGCCCGAGGCGCGGCGAAGGTGGGTGGTTTCGGAGAAGACGAAGACGCCGTACGAGAACTGGCTCAACTGTCACATCATGAAAACTCGAACTCAACTTGGGCGGGATCCGGCTCTGGGAAAGCACCGAGCTCTAACACGAAGCTGCTCCTATGCATCCGAAGAAGAGTGTCGGAGTTGAGTACCCCTTATCTTCCCCCAGAGAGATTTTCCAGTCGCAGTGACTCTGTACGTCAAGGATATTCCCATCAAGACCTCTATGATATTAGAGCGGGGGATATATGGGCATGTGGCATGATATACGTGGTCTTACGGTCTGGTCAGCTTCCTTGGCGCAGTGCCCAGGGAGTCAACCGTGACAAGTCGTACGTGGAATACCTTCAATGTCGTCTCGAAGACGACGGATATGGTCCCATACAAATCCTGGAAACTGTATGTTCTCAAAAGGCTCTAAACACCCGGAGCGGCACAAAGTAGCTAACCTGGCAACATTGAAAAGCACTGTCGCAATGTCATTTATGCCATGCTACATCCTGACCCGAGCTTGAGAATTACCGCCGACGAGGTCTTAAGATCAGAGTGGGTCCTTGCGAGTGCAGTTTGTGAAGTTGGAAACATGGGTCTGTAATGATCAAGCCGCACCCGACTTCTGGATTCCTGTCCAGTTTCCAATGCCCCCGCGGGGAGGGGACATTATATATATCTGAATGCCAAAGGTCGTGAGGTTAAATTGACCAGACATCATGCGTAACAATTTGCATCTGAAAATTCTATAAATGTCCAGCGCTCGAAAAACGTACGCCGACACCCACTTCCTTAATAATTTCTACAAAGATGCACCGCCAGCGGCGAAACCCTCGAAAATGCAATTCTCTGGAATCTACAAGTATGTGATGTTGGGAGGGAGGTTACAGGAAGAGAAATGTTTGAAATCAAGATATAAATTATTGTTATCTGAGCGACCTCGACGGCTGAGCGAAACCTATATCTTATAAATGTTAGCGTGATGCTACCACAGGTTGGTATGAAAAATAAAAGCAAGAAAGCTCAATCAGATAGCAGTTGGACAATTTCTTATCCTCAATGTAATTCAGAACAGGTCTGTGTGAAAATGTTGCCTCATCATAAGAGCGGGAAGAAAACAAATAACAATTCCGACTTACCAAGTCAGTATAGCAGCTGGGCAGTCATCGAAATGCACGCCCAGCTGTATATCCCAAGTCGTGAAAGGATATTTTCAGACAATGCGAAGCTGCATTATGCTTGCTTTGTGCTGATAGAGCTGAGCGAGAGCTCTGCCTTCATGAGATGAAGTGTTGGAGACCCGGTTACAAGAAATCCAGAACCGGGAAGCTCCAAGTAACTCAGATGCTTGCCATTGGCAAGACTCCTTGCGATTAAGCTGGAGAAGTGCGTTACGAAGTGAAGAAGAAAGGAGAAAATTTGCGGCGGAGCGGCGGAATAAATAGGCGGGCGGTGGGTGGAGCCTGTTTGCACTGTTTGCGCGCAAACAAAAAAGTGGCAGAGTCGAGTGGATTTGCTGCATTTGGTGGGATTGCATTTGATTCCTGCGAGAATAGTAGCTGACAATTGATAAACAGTGAGCTGACACGGTGGTTCGCACACAAGTCCGAGCTAACATCGCAGATGGCCGATACCGAGATCCCCCGACCAGACGAGTGTGCGTACTTACCTGCCACCTGCAACCACCACGCAAACAAGAACATAAGCCGAACAAAAGCTCACCTCATTTCCCAGCCCCTAGCTCACCTCTTCAAAATGTCCGCACGAACGGCCGCGCCTTCAACTCGCCCAACTGGCGCATGAAGAGCGAAACCGACAGCATCAATCCCGGCCCAACCTCTCCCTCACCTCGAAACAGCACTTCTCGCACATTCGGTCGCACCGGACAGAACCTGCAGGCTATTTCGGATGGCCGTCGATTATACGTGGGGAACCTGCCGTACACGGCCAAGTCGGAGGATGTGGAGGGACTGTTCACGGCGGCCGAGTTTCCCATGTATGTTTATCATTTTCTCCTGGTTCTGGCTGTGTTCCGCTCCCGCTGTTCGAATATTGACTGGATATTATAGTGAACGGATCGATATGGTCATTGATCCATTTACCGGCCGGAACCCCTCGTACTGCTTTGTTGATGTTGGGTCGAAAGCGCATGCCGCGCGGGCGATGGCTGAGTTGGATGGGAGGGAGTTGCTGGGGAGAACCCTAAGGATCAAGCCTGGTGTGCAGAAGTCGGCTGCGGGTTCTTCTTCCACTTCAATTTCCACTGGTACTTCAGTGACTTCCACTTCCACTCCCAGTTCGGGTATGTCTGGGATGGACCGCTGGCGACCGAGCAGTGCGAAGACCGGCGATCAAGCTGGCCCTGCAAAGACGGATCCCAGTCGGAGGGTTTATGTCGGTGGACTGCCACGATTGACGGACCAGGAAGCGGTACAGAGCAACATGGCGACTTTCTTCCAGGGATATGAGATGTAAGTGTCGTCGGCAGATGTGGAGGGGGAGGCGATGGCGGTAATTCGGCATGCTGACAGCGAGTAGATCAAATGTGAGCAAGGTGTTTGCACCGCATCCGGCCAAGCGATTTGAGCCCGGCGAGCACAATTATCTCTTTGTGGAGCTGGCGAGTGTGGAGGAGGCGCGGCGGGCGATGGCCGGGCTGAATGGGCTTGTTGGGCCATGGGGAGGGCCATTGAGGGTGCAGGGGGCGAGGGGGGAAAGTAGAGAGTAGGTGATGAATGTATAGAATAGACAGATAAATGTATAGATAGATAGAATAGATACAAAATAGAAGAGATACGAAAGAGAAGCGAGTCAATCAAGAAAAGAAGAGGAAGAAGACGAGTTGCATGACGTCGAGTGGAGCCGCTCACCGCATTCTGCTGACTTGCCTGCTTCAGTCGACTTGCTTGACTCTTTACGTTGACACTTTACGCTTTACGCTTTACCCTTTACACTTTACACGTTGATTGCTCTGATCATCATTCCTGGCTCTGACTATTTTTGGCTGATCTGTTGGCCTCTGGTCATCATTGCTCTTTGTTGCAGTGATCACCACACCACACCACCACCACTACCGCCAACACCACTGCGCATGCTTGTTCCTATTTCTCCCGACTTCCCCCATCGCCATGTCGACGCGCAGTGTTAATCGGAGCCAGGAGCAGCACAAGGTGTTTGTCGCGAGTGTGAGTTTCCCTCCTTTCTTGACTTCTATACTTCTGTATATCGCATCTACATCCATCTACACTGCACTTCCCCTCATCGGAGTTTCTCCCGCGGGGATCCCTGCCCCTCAGCCTCGGCCCATCCCCGCGGGGAGAAGTGCAGGCGGCATCGCATGACCACCTGGGGAACCGCCAACGCGAGAAATCTGGCTGGTCTCGCTTCAGCTCAAAGGAGCTCTCCATCTCTTTGATGCACGCTTGCCACAAACTCTCCCCGCCAGCCGGTGTCGCCCTATGCGATCGGCACTGGCATGACTTGCAGCTCCTCCTTGATCTTGACCTTGATCCTCACTTTAATCCTCACCCTCACCTCCACGATGCACCCTCAGACCTTCAGCTTACACTCCATTCAGTCCGATGATTCCAAGATATGCGTGGTCATGGTGGGCCTGCCCGCCCGCGGCAAGAGTCTGATTGCCGGCAAGGGTATGTTGACCTGCTGCGGCTGAAAGAAATGGCCTACTTGAACTGGACTATGCTAATGTAACTCATCAGCAATGCGGTATCTCGCCTGGGTCGGTATCCCCGCCAAAGTTTTCAACGTCGGAACCTATCGCCGCAGCAACACCCCCCAACCCCAAGCCACGTTCTTCGACCCCCACAATGAAGAAGGCGAGCGCATGCGCCGTGCCGCCGCCGAGATGGCCGTCACCGATATGATCAATTGGTTCCACGATGACTCGCAAAAAGGTGTCGTCGCCATCCTCGACGCGACAAACTCCACCAAGGAGCGTCGCAAGTGGATCTACGAGAAGTGTCGCGATGCCGATATCGAGACCCTCTTCGTCGAGTCTATCTGCGACGATGAGGATCTCATCATGACCAATATCCTCGAAGTCAAAACCACCTCGCCGGATTACAAGGGGCAGGACCCCGAGCTGGCTGCTCTCGACTTCCGCAAGCGCATCCGCAACTACGAGAAGGCTTATGAGACCATCGATGATAACGAGAAGCAGTACACCTATGTTAAACTGATCAACGTCGGCTCCACCGTCATCATTAACCAGATCAAGGACTACTTGTCCAGTCGGCTGGTCTACTATATTCAAAACCTGCACATCAAGCCTCGATCCATTTGGCTATCGCGAGTAAGTCTAGTCCAGCCACCCCCCACCCAGACTTGACACTGACTGTTACAGCACGGTGAATCCGAATACAACCTCACCGGCAAGATCGGTGGAGACTCCAACATCTCCGAACGAGGCGAGGCTTACGCCCGCGCCCTCCCCGAACTCCTTCGCAAATCCGGTGTGCCCTCAAATACGAAGATCGTCATTTGGACTTCGACCCTACGACGCACCATCCAAAGTGCCCGCCACCTGAAAGCTGAAACAGGTTACGATACGCTCGAATGGAAAGCCCTGGACGAACTCGACTCTGGCGTCTGCGACGGCCTCACTTACGAACAGATCGCAGAGAAATACCCAGAAGATTTCAAAGCCCGCGACGACGACAAATACAACTATCGTTATCGCGGTGGCGAGTCTTACCGCGACGTTGTCATTCGTCTCGAGCCTATCATCATGGAGTTGGAACGCAGCGAGAACGTTATTATTGTTACTCACCAGGCTGTTCTGCGTTGTATCTACGCTTACTTCATGAATGTGCCCCAGGAGCAGAGTCCGTGGATGGAGGTCCCCCTGCACACCTTGATCAAGTTGACTCCCCGAGCTTATGGGACTGAGGAGAAACGCTTCAAGGCGGATATCCCGGCCGTTTCGACTTGGCGTGGGAAGGGGACCTCGGCGAAGCATCAGGAGTTCCCGATCGAGGGGGAGAAGGGGAAGAGTAAGGGGAAGGAGGATGTGAAGCATTGATGCATCGGTTGGCGTTCATAGTTATTGGGTCTCGATACCAAAATATTGTAATTCTTTTAGTTCAATGTACATGCTGTGCAGCGGGTGTGTACCAGTCCGAGTCGGTGTAGCGGAGCTACTAGATATACCTCTGCCGGTGGACATCAAATAGGTACGTGCCCATCAGCGATTCACGAATATATATCTATAGTCATTACTCTTCAACTTTTCTTCTATCCTCCGAGTCTTAAATATACTTATTCCTACCCACTCGTATCCATTCCCGTCCGAATACTCTGGAGTCCTCCCCATGTCAAATTCTGCCTCAGGCCATAATGTGACTAAGCAGACGTCACCCATCCCAGCTCAACAGCTTCACCTTCAGCGAACGCGATCAACCTCGAACAGCCGCGCGATGTTATCCGCCTTCACCGCGCGGCCGCTGGTCGAGCTAAAACCCCGTGATAAATCCCGAATCGACTCGATCCTCGCTTACGGCGACCGTCTCCTCGCCGGTCTAAATAATGGCACCCTCCGCATCTACCGCGTCACCGACTCCGACGACAGCAATAGCGATGGTGGCAGTGCCACTGGCAGTGCCAGTGGGAGTGGGAGCAAGACAGAACTACTGCGCGAAGTGGAGAAATTCGCCCGATACAGGATTGAACAACTCGCCCTTATCAAGGAAGCTAACGTCCTTGTCTCCCTGAGTGGGGGTCTGGTCTCTCTCCATGATTCGCAATCCTATGAGCCCCTGCAACAGTTATCTGTGAAGGGTGCGTCGGCTTTCGCGGTGACTTCGAACGTGGTGAATGATCCCGATACAAATGTGCCGGCCATCGTGTCGAGATTAGTTGTTGCTGCTAAAAGGAAGATATTCATGTGGGTGTGGAGGGATATGGAACTTGAAGATGAGTCGAGTGAGATCGTTCTTATTAGTGCTATTAAGACCCTAGCCTGGGTTTCTGCAACTAAGCTTGTTGTGGGTCTTTCTTCGACCTTTGTCCTTGTTGATGTTGAGTCGGGCGGTATTACGGAATTGTCGGGACCAGGCAGTATGGAGGAGTCTGGAAGGTTTACTGGTGTTGGTGCGGCTAGTATGAGTTATATCGGGATGGGAGGAATGGTTCCAAGACCTTTGGCGAGCAGGTTGAGTGAGGGTCAGATTCTTCTGGCTAAGGATATCAATACGCATTTTATTGATCTGAACGGTGAGCCGTTGGGGAGGAAACAGGTTCCTTGGAGTCATGCGCCTGTTGAATTGGGTTATTCTTACCCTTTCCTGCTTTCACTGCATGATACATCCAAGGGTGTTTTGGAAGTCCGCAATCCGGAGACTCTCTCCCTGCTACAGTCTATTCCTTTGCCCGCCGCGAATATCTTGCATATCCCCCAGCCAAATATCAGTCTTGCACATGCGGGAAAGGGGTTCCTTGTTGCGAGTGATCGAACCATCTGGCGCATGGAGGCTTTGAGCTATGATACCCAGATTGATGGATTGGTGGAGAAGGGTTATCTGGATGAGGCGATTAGTCTCTTGAGTATGCTTGAGGATGCTCTTGTTCACGATAAACCTGGGAGACTTCGTTCGGCACAGTTGGAGAAGGCGCAGAGCTTGTTCGCTTTGCGTAAGTATCGCAACTCTCTCGATCTGTTTACGGAGGTTGCTGCGCCGCCAGAGACGGTTATTCGTCTTTACCCGAAGCTGATTGCTGGTGACCTCTCGGCGGTGCCAGTTCCTGAGTCTGATGAAGCTGCCAATGGGCCTGATTCAAAGCCCAATGAGTCGGATGGCTCGTTTGATCCTCCTGCTGGACAGTCCATGTATGCCCCCTCCGTATTATCCCTTCTTCGCAGGACCGAAGAAGGTAGTGATACGAGCAGCATTCAGGGCGAAGAAAGGGACAAGGATAAGGATTTGAAGATGGCTGTTCGTGAACTACAGGGGTACCTTGCAGATGTCCGCCGACGCTTCCAGCGTTTCCTAGGGCCTGATGGTCTTAAGCTCCCGCCTCCTACTGAGGGTACAGACGAGGCTAGTGCCTCTGTTCTCAAATTACTCGACTTCCCACAACCGGAGGACTTCCTGGATACTATCCGTGAGAAGGCTCGACTGGTCGACACTACCTTATTCCGCGCTCATATGTACGCTACGCCTTCACTAGCTGGATCTCTCTTCCGCATATCCAACTTCTGTGATCCGGACGTGGTGATGGAGCGACTGGAAGAAACCGGACGATACAACGATTTGATTGACTTCCTTTACGGGAAGAAGCTACATCGTCAAGCCTTGGAGCTGTTACACCGATTCGGACAGGAAGAGTCTGGGTTACTGAGTGGTCCTATGCGGACTGTTGGATATCTTCAGAATCTACGACCCGAGCAAATCGACCTGATTCTCGAATTCGCAGATTGGCCTATTCGCGCCCAGCCCGAGCTAGGCATGGAAGTCTTTCTCGCGGAGACTGAAAATGCCGAGACTCTGCCACGGCCGAAAGTACTCTCCTTCCTGGAGGGCATCGATGTGAAACTGGCCATTCGGTATCTGGAGCATGTCATCCACGAGTGGAATGACTTGACTCCGGACCTGCATCAGCGTCTTGTCATCCTTTACCTTGATCAGATTACAGCGGAAAGCAACGCGGAATATAATTCCAAGTTCCTGGCCTTGCTGCAAGATAGCGAGCAGTATTCGCCTGCGAAGACGCTGGACCGATTGGACCGCGACGATCCCAATTTCTACGAGGCACGGGCTATCCTATTCAGCAAGATGGGCCAACACCGACAGGTCCTTGAGATTTATGTCTTTAAGCTGCAAGACCACGAGAAAGCAGAAGAGTGAGTTATTGCGTTTATCACTGCCCTTCTCAGCGACTGACAGCTAGCTAACTATCCGAATCCCAGATACTGCAACCACGTCTACCTCTCCGAAGACCAAGACCAAGAAGATACAATTTACCTCACCCTACTCTCCCTCTACCTCACTCCACCACACAACCACTCGCCACAGAATAACCCCGCGCTATCCGTCCTCGCCAAGCACGGGTCCAGACTCCCCGCAGATGCAGCACTCAAATTAATTCCGGCCGGACTACCGGTGCAAGAACTGGAGTTCTATTTCAAGGGTCGCATGCGCGCGGCGAACTCTGTTTTCAACGAGGCTCGCATTGTGGCTCAGCTTCGCAAGACTCGCGATATGCAGACTCAGGCTCAGTTGGCTCTTGGGGATGGTGTTCATGGTGGTGGGACTCGTGCTCGTCATGTCACTGTCACTGAGGAACGGATTTGTGGCGTTTGCCATAAGCGGTTGGGTGGGAGTGTCATTAATGTTTTTCCCGAGTATGTCCAACCCCTCCCCCTCCCCTCCCTCCATTCGTCTTGCTAACGCAACACTCCAGTGATACCGTCGTGCACCTCGGTTGTGCAAATCGAGTTGCTAGTGTTCGGGGGTAATGGTAATGGTAATCGTCGCGTCGTTGGTTCAGTTTTCGTCTCATCCTTTTGATACCCAGTAGCATTGAATTGCATTCTTCCATTTTCTCACGCATCGTCCTCGACGACTTCTTCCCCGTAGTTCTCCTCCTCTTTGGCCTCCTTCTCGGAGAGAGGTCCCTGGGCCTTCTTATCTTCTTCCATTCGCGCTGTCAGGTAGACGTTGATTTCGTCCTGGAGTTTGGGGACGAGCGATTGTAGTGCTCTCAGATGGGTTGTTTTACCGGCGAGAGTGCCGTCTGTGCAGGGACCTTCGTGTTGGATTGTTTTGGAGGTGTCGGGGGCTGTGTAGGTAGCCTGGAGGGGGGTTGCCATTGTGAATTGTGCTGTGGAAGTGAGAATATGAAGTTGCAGAGAAGTTGCAGAAGAAGGAAGAGAGTGGAGGAGGGCAAAGTCTCGAAGTCTCGACGATTCGGCGGGGAGCGGATCGCCCATGACTAACCACAAGGGGAAGTCGATCTTGTCAACATTCGACATTCCCTCAGTTACAGGTACACCTACACTTGCACTTAACTTACAACTTACACCTACGGTACTCACAGTACTCACAGTGACCACTGAAGTACACACCCTACCATGGACTCGCCATGAACCACGTCAACCACCCGCCCTCTCCCGGGCGCCCGGCTCGTCCGCCCCAACACCCTCACCACCCGCAACACCACCACCATCGCCCTCAGCCTGTCTCCGACGACGACGACTCCGACGACCAATTGCATCCCGGTTCTTCCGACAGTGATGCCTCGTCCAATGTGACCACCGTCTCCGCGGCGCCCATCACTCCCATCGAACGTCAGCCTGGCGCCGGCTACTTCTCTCCTCGATCCTCCTCAACTACCACCTCGCCTCAACACGCTCGCCCAATGCCAGACACTTCACGTCGCCCATCTGGTCGGGGCCCGTCCTCAGAAATGCAGAGACATCGCTCAAGGCATCACTCGCAGGGCTTCTTTGAGCCTTCCCTGCCCACAGCCTCGGCGGAGCAGATGCCGCAGGTCTCGGCGTCTCGCATCGCGGCCCAGGCAGCAATGCAACAGCAGCTGCAACAGCAGCAGCAGCTACAACAGCAGGTCAGACGGCCACAACACGCTGTGTCGCCGATGGAGGATAGTACACCACGGCGGAGTGGTAGTGCCTCTCCACCGCTGGTGCCAGCTCCATTGCGAATCAACCAACCCTCGCCATCGCTACCGCCACCGCCAGCAGGAAACGTCGCAACAACAGCAGCCAACGTCGTCTTCCCCCGTGCAGGATCCCAGCCCTCCGAACCACAACCCGAGAAACAAAAGAAGAAGAAGCTGTTTTCCAAACCAAAACATATCGGCATTAGCAGGGATAAAGATGTCTTCAAGGATCGCGGCTTGCCGTCCCCTAGCAAGCTTCCCAGCTTGTCGCGCATGGTCAGCGGTTCCACCCCAACGCTAGCGGACCTCTCTTCAAATAACTCCTCCATGTATAACCTCTCCAATGCATCTGTTAGCACGGTTGTCCCGGCCGATCGGCCCCCAGCACCGCCGGAGAAAGACAAGGATAAGGACAAGCATAAGCACCATTTCTTGTCGCGACAGAAGCTCAAGTTGAAGGACCGCGGTGATGATCACTATAACCTGCCTCTCTCCTCTGCGTCGAGTAACTCGCGCCCCGCGGATCCAAATGCCCCCCAATCGCTCTACTCGTTTACCAGCCCGGCGTCCCCGGCGCCTGGAGCGACCTTTGGTAAGTCGGTTAGTGGGTTAGATCTGCTTCATGGGGGACGGGCGAAGAAGAAGGAGAAAGAGGCTATCCTTGAGAACGAACAGATGGAATGGCTGGCCAATTCCAATAGTGCAGCTGGGCCAGTGACTGGTCCTTCGTCAAACAGTACCACCGGTCCGCTTGGGGAGGCCATGCTGCGAGAAACACTGCAAGGGTTCGGACTGAACAACATGTCTCCCGAAGATGCATGGGAATTCCTCAAGGCGAAGCTGATGGTCATATTTGACGGTGAAGATGTGCGCATTGCCATTGAAGACCTCAACAAGTTGGTCCTCATCCATCTCCAGCGTTGCGTACACAAGCGCGCACCCACAACCATCATCATGGACCTACAAGATCTCCTCGAGACGGGCTTCGCCAATCTCAACGCCAGCTCGCT
The DNA here is from genome assembly GCA_027569595.1 of Penicillium sp. G339. NCBI lineage: Eukaryota > Fungi > Ascomycota > Eurotiomycetes > Eurotiales > Aspergillaceae > Penicillium > Penicillium sp. G339. The sequence goes on from JAPDFJ010000039.1 coordinate 94,887, forward strand.
CATTGGCGTCCCAGACGAAAAAGTTGTCCCACACCTCGTACAAATCTGGATGCTCGTCTTCGGCACAATTCTCCCCTTCATCCAAGCCGCGTTTCTCCCCCTCGATCTTGAATTCAAAGGGTCCGGCTCAATCATGTCCACCCGTGAAGCCCACGAATTCTGGGGCGACCTCCCTGCAGGCGGGAGTCTTGAGGTGCGCAATCTCGTCCTCATCGCTTTCCGAGACTGCATTATCCTCAACCGTTTCGAAGCTCTCAAAGCTACCTTCTCCCGCCTCAGCCTGGACAGCATCAATGCCAGCTTCCCCACTCTCAGTGTAACAGCCAAAAGCACAGGCGCAGCGAATGGCGCTCGTCCTGGAACCGCCGCCTCCCTTGACGCAGGGTTCGGCAGCTACAATTCTCAATCCTCTACTCTCCTCAGTAACGTCGCGGATAGTTACTCCTCCGACTCGGCTAGCGCTTTGGCGGCTGCTAACCTCCCCCGTCCATCCAGCAGCGACTCTCGCAGTCGCGCTGCCTCCAATACCTCCTCTAACCCAGACCCGGGCCTTTTCTCCGCTGTTGCTCCGTCCGCTTTACCCCGTCCGACTGTTATACACCGCGCTAATTCGGCCGACTCATCCCACGTCATCACTGAAACAGTTGGTCGAATGTTGCAATGCGTGAGTGTCCTAGCCAGCGTGCAAACAGACGACGAAGCACAGGAGAAAATCGAATTTCTCAGCAAAACGCTCAAACATAACTGGCTCGGTCGGGGTAGGACAGGTCGTGATCGTCGTGGTTTCGTCGGTGCGAAGATTCGTCCTGTTATGGTTGGTGGTACGCCGGCGCTGGATGATACTGAGTCTCTTACTACCGCTGGGATTAGTGTAGGTGCTAGTACTAGTACGAGTGGATCGAGGAATAGGGGCGATTCTTCTTCTTCGGATTGGAGTCAGGGGCTGGGGATGAGTTTGAGGAGTACTGGGAGGAGGGAGTTGAGTGTGCTTTAGATTTAGCTTACGATTTATGATTCACTTGGTGTTGTGTTGGTGTTGGATACTGGAGGATACCTGGTTATACAAGTTCAATTGTTCTGTCTGAGTCTGAGTAATTCATATTCTATACTCTATACTCTATACTTTATCTATACTTTGCACTCTGCACTCTATATTCTATACTGTATTCCTATTCTAGTGCTGGCTGTTTGTTGCCCTCCCAATTAGGCAACACCCTGAGTATCCGCCTTTCGTCCTTTCGTCTTTTCGTCCTTTTCTCCCTCTTCTTCTCTTCTTCTCCTCTTCTCTTCTTCTCTTCTTCTCTTCTTCTCAACAGCAATACTCTGATCGCTATATATACTGACTTGTGTCTTTAGCTACGATAGCAGAGGACATATCTACCGTATTGCACTATGAATAATTCTTCAGTTGGCTGGTTGTCCACTTTCTATTGTGAGCACTATCCATTTGACACTCATTTATTTCTGTTACACCAGGACACTACACAATGGCTTCCAGAAACAAAGTCTACATCTCAACTTTCATGATGCTATACCTACCTCAGCCACCCTCGGCAAGTGGAGAGCGAGAGGGATCGGCCCTCTCTGCGGGCCCAGCGCTACTCTACTCTACACTACACCTCTACAACGATGAACCAGGAGCACCCACCCAAACGCAAAAGACTCTCCTACGCCTGCAATTACTGCCGCGAACGCAAAGTCCGCTGCGACGAGGATCAACCATGTCGAAACTGCCGCCAAGCCGGGGTTGAATGTGTGACAACTGATAAAAGGCGCGATGGGGCAGTCGTGACTCGACGACGCCGCCCTTCACTTTCGCTGTCCTTGTCTAAATCTCTTTCTCCGAAGGAGATCATCGCAGCTGTGCGGAGCTCTGAATCTGTTCGTGGTCAGCAGAGCCCATTTCGAACAGGCATGGCCACGGTGATATCCCCACACGCGCCAAAAGAGAAAGAGCTAGGAACCCCCCAAACCCCAGAATCTCACGCTTCCACCCCGTGGATCCGCGAGAGATGGCGGACTGGACGTTTGCCCATGATGCCGCGCTTTGTGGGCTCCAGTATGCTGGAGCTTATGGGTGAATGGCTTAATATGGCGTTTTACCGGCTTAAGGGTGTGAAAACTCATGCTATTCCGCCTACTGCGAATTCCCTCTTTGCGCGTGTTGTGCTTGCGCCTCCGGAATTGCCTGCTCCCGTGGTAGTGGAGAGGTGTTCGCTGGCGTTCTGGGATACGATTTATAATATTTTCCCATTTCTTGATCGGGATGAGCTTGAGTCCATGCTCGTGGTTGAGTTCTCCCCGAACGAATCGTTGCGGCTTGTTCATGATGCACCGAGGCATGCACTTGCTTATTTGATTCTGGCTGCTGGTTTGCTTGCTATGCGAGAAATGGATGAGACGGCGCTTCTTGTTTCTACATACTTGAGTTACTGCAATGCGTTACTTGGGCATGTTTTGGCTACTCGTTCTATTCGGTCTGTCCAGACACTCCTTCTTTTCGCTATTGTGCTTCGCAGTTGCGATAAAGTGGCTTGGGCGTGGGATGTCCTCGCAGTGTGTGTCTCCATGGCTCAGTCTCTCGGAATCAACCAAGCGAGGTATACTTCAACGGAGAAGCCCGGTGGAAATTATTTGACATGGCTCTGCTTGTACGTCTTTGAGAAGATACTGGCCTTTGAGCTCGGTCGGCCCTCCGCAATCTGGGATCGCGAGTTATCCGGGACTCAGGTCGCCTCGGTGAACATCGACATGAGCGGCCCAGCCGATCAAAGGTTCTGGCAGGCCTCTGTCAGCATTGCGAATGTACTTCACGCGATGCAGGAACGATCTGCGAGGTCGTGGAGACGAGAGGAATTCCTCCCGCAAAGTGTTGATGAAGCAATTGCTGAGAAGATTCGAGCTGGTGGCGAGCTCATCATTTTATTACAGGAATGGCAACAGAGTCTACCTGCAGAGTTCCAGTATGTTCTTTCCCTCTTCTTCGGAACTAATTGGCTAACGCTCTCAGACCGGGGACTATTTCAACGTCCAATTTCAGCGGTGGACCTCATTCCGCACAGGCAGCATTCATTTCATACTACTATAATATCGGGTAATCGGACATCTAAGCATCTTCTCTATAAACTACGACCACTGACCCGTTCGCAGTATCATCTACCTACAACGTTCAACACTCCTCATCGACCCAACCGAGCTGCACGAGATGATTCACAAATACGCACCCGAACGATCCTGGCGTCAACGTCTTCTGAATGGCCCTGCCATGGTAGTCGAAGCAGCCCGGGATGTCATCAAACTCTTCGTGACCCTCGTCGATGCGAATACTCCCAATTACCTGATGATGACTTCCCCGCTTGCCGCGGTCTATACCCTCGCCGTGGGCATTTTCCGTGAACATCGCTCGCTTCTCGCTCGTTCGGACTTTGAATTGATTAAGGTTGCCATGAGGATTACTAAAGAGCAATTCAGAAAACATGGGACTACAACTAATCTCGATGAGATCTTGTTCGATCTGGAGCAGTATACATCCCGTCTACTCGATGGATCGGGTACGAGAGATATAGCGCCGGATGTGATGGAATCGCCTTCTACGTTCCTTGGTAACTCTGTTATGGATACTGTTGTTCCTGGGATATCTTTCTCTTCATCTTCGGGCCCATCGGACGTGGACTGGGCTGGGTGGGATTGGAATGATCTAAGTCATTTATTTTCAAATGGCGAGTGACTGTAGTAAAGTAGACAATAAAATCTCATTCCTCAAAAGCAAAACAAAAATTTCAATTACAAAACGGTCTTCAAAGTGCCTCAAGCCATCTGCTCCAAATAAGGAATGCCCGTCAACTTAAATCCACGCTCAGTCAGTTGAGGTGGCTGACGAGGCGAAGCACGATTATGCGGATCCGGCTCCCCATTCCTAAGAACTGGGAGATCAACGACATGAGCTGCATTTGGCCAGTGGGTCGTCATCTTGGTATCGTAAAATGCCTTCTTCTTTACCTCCAGCCGCTCTTTGGTGGCATCCGCAACGGGCATGAAGCAGGTATACACGCAGAAGCGTGGTTGGGACGTCTCTGAGCTAAGGTTATAGTGCGGAGTACGCGAGTCCCCTGGATTTTTTTTGTCAGTGGGTACTTTCGGATAGTGTTTAGTTTGAGTCGAACTTACAGAGAAGAAGGTCACCAGGCTCAGCTTCGACTTTAATCCACTCGCATCCTTTCTCCTTCAACCAGTTCAGCCCTGCATTGGTAAACCCATACCACTCTTTCGTCCTGTATTCCATTAGTATCAATTCTGTGGAACTTGAATGCAATGCCACACATACCAAGAATAAATCTTCTCATCCTCTTTAAAATCCCGATGAAATTCCTCACTCAACAAATGCGCCCCTTTACAAACAATCAATCCACCATCCTTCGGACCATTAGGAAGCAAATTCACCAATCCCTGCAAACACCTAAAACCAGGCTTCTCAGGATCCTGATCCTGATGAGGCCACGGTTTATTCGGCTTAATATCCGTCCGAGTCGGGAATCCAATATTAACCGAATCAAACGATACAATCAAATCCTCCGTTCCATAGACTTTCTCAAACGCTTCAACGACGGCTGGTTCCTGACGCACTGCCCAGGTGAAGCTCTCGTGCGAAATCGCGTAGCCCAGACACATTCCTTTCTCGTTTATGTCGGGCAGATGGTCTCGGTGGATTGTTGAGGGGTCGTCTCGTTTGAAGCCTAGATTGAAATCTTCGAGCCATTTGTATATATCGTCTGCATAGCCTAGGGCTCGGTCTTTAGGGACGGCGCCTTTTATTACGGCGTAGCCATTTTGAAGGAGGTCGTCGCGGAAATCGTTGTATTTTTTGTTGAGGCCTTCGGAGAAGAGGCGCTTGGATGGGGTGTTTTGGGTTACGGCTGTTCTTGTGGACATTTTGTTTTGTTTTGGCTTGCTGGTGCTCAAATGGGTAGATCTGAGTCTTGTATTCTCTGGGTTGCCAGTACTGTTTTATATTTGTCGTTGTTTCAATATTTGATGATTGGACTGACTGGATATTCCGCTCCGGCTCGGTTCGGTTGAGCGTCGGGTTAACTATAACGGCTCGGTTGGCAACTTGTAGATCAGATATCATACCCTCGGTTTACGGAATTTTGCATTGAAATGGGCTTTTTCCCATTGGATTGAATTTCTAGGCCAGCCGGATCTTGTAATGGCGTGTCCACATTCCGGTGGGAGTTTCCAAATGATGGGTTTCACGGGATCGTGTGTTTACAAACTTGTCAAGGGGTTGAAGTTCAGTCAAAATTCGATTGGGCTTTGTGCAAGCTCAGTTGCTGCATAATTTTAATAGTAGACTTTTAGATAACCAAAACTCTTATCAGGTCTGTTCATTTCGACTACAATCTCGTTTAATACAAATTCCACCGCTGATCACTTCTCATCAACTCCACACCATCGCTGAGATGCAGCCCGAATACGAGGACCGAAGAAGAAAATTGGTACTGCAATCAAAGCAAGCACACCGCAGATAACTTCCTCCACGATCATTGTCCCATCGTATCCAATGTTCTTCACGGCAGGCAGCGTCGCATAACTAACCCCAAAGCTAATGATTCCCCGCCCAGCACAAATAACCACCAAGAATGGTGCCGCATGGCACGGGAAACTGTCCACCGCATATGTGATACCGACGATGTTCGCTCCAAGGAAGGCGAAGAAAGAGGCATTGTACCCGATTACAACAGCTGCAGCGCTCCACTTATCTGGATTGGCTCCGGCCTGGCCGTATATGATACCGCAGATTACACCAACTATTGTTGGAATTGCGATCACAGGGAGCCGGTACTCTGGTTTGAAGAGGCCGTTATTCCGCGCTGTGAAGAATCGGATGATGAAGTCGCTACCGTAGCCGAGCAGTGGGAGAAATATGAGGCAGCATACTATCTGACCGGCTTGCACATACCCGAGGGATGTGAAGGAGAAACTATACGGTGGGGCCATCAGGATACTTGAGAATGTTGATGCTTGGAAGACGTAGACGCCTAGGTGGGCACCGTTCAGTAGGAGAAGCCAAAGGGTGACCGGAATGAGAAGTCCTTGGAAGACGTGCTTGTAGAATGAGGGAATCTCGCTGAAGGCCGGACGGACTGCGAATAGTCTCAGATCGTCACGCCATGTCCGATGTTCGTACTGTATTTCGGTGTCAGTGGTGTGGTCGTCCATTTGTTTGCTGTTCGGCGATTCCTCTCCGCGCATGGCCTCTTCAGGTCTTTCAAAACGCGACTCGGAGACGAAAATCCAGCTGAAGACAAGTATCACCGCGTTTATTATGGCGAAAAAGCCATACCACCATCGCCAGCCACCCCATGCCGAAACCATATATGTCGAGACAACAAAGAAGACACCCGCTACCAAATTCTGGATCGTGATGAACCAGGCGAGTTTCCGACCACGCTCGTGAAGGAAATGAATCTCTTGCACGATCATTGGACTGAGCGCTTCACTCTGGCCAGCTGCCAAACTCATAATATCTCGTCCGGCGATATGGCTTGATAGACTGGTCGAGCATTGGCACCAGATCCCTCCCGCGATGAGGAGAACGATCGAAGCGAGGAAGACTGGTCGTCTACCGACTGTGTAAGCCAATGGCATACTGATCAGGTTTCCGACTCCCATGAATAGGGTTGGGTATGTTAGGAGATCGTTCGCGCGATCTTCTTCTCCTGGATACGAGGCTTTAACAACGGAAGTGATCGATCCCATGCCTGAGGCTAGCACTACAGATGTGCAGCTGTAGGCTGAGACTAAGATTAAAATGGCCCATTTTCGCCAGACGGGGAGGTTGAGCGGGTCTGATGATGTTAGATCACGAAGCAGCCTTTGTTGAATCAGACATACCACGGGGATCAGCTGAGGGGGTCGGTATAAGAACGATCTCATCTCCTTTCAATAGCTCGACGTGGCCAGTTGGGGCTTTGGGGCTATGATCTGCTACCTCGACGTGGGAAATATCTCCTTTGTCCATGATGGTATTATGGTTAAGTGTGGAAAAGATGGATACGAAACTCAGCGAGATTTAGCACGGTGTGGCGGGTATCAGATCAGAGGCATCTTATACTGGAAGATTTCACCACGGCACAGCTTCCAAGCTGTCCCTGTCGCTTCAATTACCCCAAAATCCGGGGTACGTGCTCCCCCACTCTACTAGTAGATCTGGGGTCGCCCACCTGCCGAACCGACCAACCGAACCGAGACGCTATCCTAGCCGGCTTGCTATTTGAGTTCACGACATTCTGGTATTAATTGCAGTATAATCCAGAAAAATAGCTGTCGCTCACACTTTACAGCCATGCCAGTCAAGTTCAATGTCAATGTCCCGCGGGATGAGCTCCAGGAGCCGGAGATCGGCCATGGTGGATACCAAAGACTTAATTCCCGCCGAGAAATATTGGCCAAAGGAACCTCAACTGCACCCGGGAGAAGAGTCCTCTCATGCGACATTCTTGTCGAGCATGATGTTTCCATAACCGTGCGAGATGGTTGCAACTTGTACGCCGATATCTATCGACCGCCCACCGCTCCGGATAGGTCTGTTCCAGCAATTCTCTGCTGGAGTCCGTTCGGGAAGAAGTTCAATGGAATTGATTCACTCAAACTCATGACGCCTTGGAATCTTGGGATTCCAGAAGGAAGACTGAGCGGACTGGAGAAATTCGAAGCGCCTGATCCTGCGGAGTTTGTGGATCATGGCTATGCCGTTGTTAATGTTGACTCCAGGGGAGCCTTCGATTCCGATGGATGCATGGCGATCATGGGATCTCAGGAGGCTCAAGATGGATATGATGTTATTGAGTGGCTTGCGAAGCAGTCGTGGTGCAACGGGAACGTCGGCATGGCTGGAAATAGTCATCTCGCAATTATCCAGTGGTTCATTGGAGCCTTGCAGCCACCTTCTCTCAAGGCCATTGCGCCGTGGGAAGGCTGTGGCGACTTATATCGTGAACAGTTTGCCCGAGGTGGAATTTATGGTGGCGACCTGTTCGACGAGCTAATCGTCAAATATATGCTGCGCGGCCACCACGGAATTGAGAGCTTCCGGGAAATGTGGAAGCAGCACCCCCTCGCCAATGACTGGTGGAATGACAAGAGACCCGACATGACCAAGATTAATATCCCCACGTATATCACTGGGACGTGGACGAATACCATGCATGGTATGGGGGCTATTCGAGGGTGGTTAGAAGTTAAGTCGACCGACAAATGGCTTCGCTGGCATCCATACCAGGAGTGGTTCGATATATGGGGAGCTCCAGAGCGACATGAGCTGATCACCTTCTTCGATCGATATCTGAAAGGCGTTGAGAATGATTGGGAGTCAACTCCCCGAGTCCGGATGGCCGTCCTCCGGTATGGCGAGAAGGAGCCGCTCGCCAATGTCATCGAGGAGGATTTCCCACTTCCACGCACCGTATACCGGAAAGCGTATTTGACAGCGAATGGAGGTCTCAGCCTTGGTGTACCTGCCCCTGTTCCAGGATCGATTTCGTATAATTCCGAGGATGGGCTTGACATGGCCACATTCACATACACATTCACCGAGCGCACTCAATTGGTCGGTATGCCAAAGGCTGTGCTGCACATGAGATGCGATGATCTCGATGACATGGACGTCTTCCTGGTTATTAGTAAGCTATCATCCTCTGGTGAACAGCTTCTCAACTTCAACATCCCATGGACGAATCTTCCCGTCTCATCCATCTCGGAGATTCCCGAAGATCAGCGCTCCGAGGTGATACTTTACCAAGGACCTACTGGGGTTCTGCGTGCTTCGAATCGAGCCATTGATGCCACGCGCTCAATGCATCCAAATTGGCCATATTATACACACGAAAAAGAGGAGAAAGTCTCGCCTGGGACTGTGGTGCGGCTGGAAATTGGCATCTGGGGGATGGGAGTCGAGTATGATGAGGGAGAAAGTTTGCAGCTGCGTATTAGTGGGAAATACCAGGGGATCTCGAAGTTTGGGAAAGATCATACGATTAACAAAGGACGACATTGGGTGCATGTAGGTGGAGAGTATGATAGTCATCTCATCTTACCATTTGTGTAAGTAGCGAGGTGGTAGCTTCGCCGCAATAAATGAAAATGGTCATTTCCAACAGAGACCAGTAGATACAAGCTTGTAAATCAGATTGAGTGGATGTTACGTATTGAAGCCTAAGCCCAGCCTGGATCTTGTAATAATTGTAGACAGCCTTGTAGACTTTAATTTCAGTGGGCCAGCTCATGCATAGCAGCAGTCGTTCGTCACAGCCAGATCAGAAATATAACTATACTGTCAGTTTATGGTTCAAAGATGTCGATAGAAGGGTCCTGGTAACTTAGACTCGGTGGCGATATTTGCTCCTAAAGACTTTACGATGGCATCCTGATGCGTTTTCTAAGACTGCTCAACGTTGCATTCTCTTCAGGTAAAATACCTTCCATAGTATCTTGCAGGCAACACTACCACAGCATCCACAGCATGATGGCATGGTAGACGACAGTGTTGGAGACTACTAGTAAATAAGCTTAAATGTTCTCCCAGCAGAAATGGAACAGTCAGCACCTTCCTGATTCGAATACACAGGACTATGAAGGATGGCACCTTCCTCAGTTGTCACCTGCCAACCTCCTCTTCTCTTCTTCATCTTCCAACTTCTACCACTCTTCTACCTCTCCTACCTCTCCCACCTCCTCCCATGGATACAATCGAGAGAGCAATCGCTGCTCTTCAACTCATGGGCCTAGGCAGGTGGCCTCACCTGGTTTTCAGGTTTCTGCTAACCTGTTGGAGAAAAGAGCCCCCGTGTCTCTCCGCCGTTCTTCGTGACGAGGCCATTGCTGCTCTAGAATCAAGCAGATCAGGCAAGTTAGCAGAAGCATCCCACATCCCAAATCGTATCTCGCGTTTCGCTTCTTGCTGACCTTCCCAGAGCTAAAGGATCAATCCGCTTTGCCCACTCCAGGTGAGCCCGAAAAGCCCTCTTCTCATGACGGCACTTACCAGTCTGAAGAGGCCCCGGTTGGTGGAGATGTGCATAGGAACTCCCAGCAATCCAATACCATCAAGGAGGCATCTGTGGACCCAACCGATGTGGCACCAGTGACAGGTACGGCTATCGCATGAGATCCCATTGACTGTGCTGCCTTGCTGCCGCGCTGCCGTACTTCTGTGCTAACGTCACGAGTACAGTCATATCTGAACCTCCTGTCTCTCCGGGCCCCATGAACGCGGATCATCTTCTTGTGATTCTCAACTCTGACGTGGAATCCGGGCGCTTCCCTCCAAGCCCGCCCTTTCCCTTTCGCTGGATGCAGGTTCCAGACTCCCGAATCGCATTCATCATCATGTTCTCGACCGAAGAATTTGAGCTGTGGAAAGGAATGAACAAGAACACCACCCTCTATCCCCATAATCCCTTTGCGAAACGTGCCCCGGGCGAGGAGGCTCCCGAGGCGGATGTGGCTCCGCTGGATATTCCAAAGTCCGACACTCCCACAGACATGCCCAATCAAACTATGGCCCAGAAAACCTATGAGATCATTCAAAAGATTAACTTGCAGAGAGCCATAGCACACAAGAAGGAGATAGAAAGGGAGAGTGGCCAGGATGATAGCAGCGGGAAGTCTGGTGAGGGTCAGCAAAAATCCACGGGAAGTGCAGGTTTGAATAAACCAGCTACCGGGGATACTCTTCACCTTCCGGTGACTCCCGGAAAACATCCTGGGGGTGGTACTAAAGGGAATCAGATGGCTACCCCGGCGCCGAAGTTGCCCATATCATCTGCCTATCCGAAGAGCAAGCTGGTGAGAAGGTTCGCCATCAAGCGGTTCCTCAACCGGGCGCGAAAGAATCGTCGAAATGTCCCCAAGGCCCCTGTGGAAGATTCTACAGCTCAAGCCCATTCTTGATCTCATTTCAATTTACTTCAATGTCATTGTTCACCGCATGCTGAAGATTTGTCCGTGATTCAGCCAGGGAACATCTTGGCCATCTCATCTCCCATCATCTTCCATGTTATTATCTTTCTCTTGGGAAATTGAAAGTAGTCTAGCACTATATCTCGCGGGTATTTACAATATCTCAGCATTTCAAAGTTATTCTGAATAGTTCAAGTTGTTGTAGGATGGGATGCCAAATTCACCCCGGGCGCATCAACTCGTGACCGTGGTATCACCTGATTCATGAAACCCTGAAGAGCAGATATATTCCGTTGATCTTGAAGGTGTAATTAACGACGCAATTTATCATCTCCTGGTTTGTAGCCGGCACTGGTATTAGTCAATGATGTGGGCGCGAATAGATGTTTGTTTACTCATTGTTTTCTCGCGCAGAACCCGTCGCTTGCGCGTGTTTTGCCGTATACTCACAATAGTTGTTTTCATTGCGACTTGCAATTTGATCCAGGTATACAAAAGCTCGTTCTGCTTTATGTTTTATTGGATTATTAGTAGTGTACAGGGAACTTGCTGTCTGTATGAAGTCAACATTGTCTACGAGTGTGGATATATATCTCAGCAGATTTACTAGGACAATAATTTGAAATGTGTCATCTTTCGCCACGGGCTCACCTAGCTACCCTATAGCTACTGATTCTATCCAATCAACTTATCAGACAAACAAGACTACTTAGAGTATATCTCGCTATATCCCAGATCTATCATCTGTATACTCCCATCGAAGCTCACCAAGCATGGGCGACCCTCATGGTTGACCTCGGCCCCACATCCCTTGTATTCCGCCGCCCCCCACCGTGAACGGCAGCCCGAAGAAATTTCAATTGATCGACTACAGAATATTCTCAGTCTCAGAAAGACAAGTTGTTGGGGAGAATATGGATATCTGAAGTCGTGTACGAGTCTGTCGATGTGTGGGAGGCCAGACCAGGTGTTCCCGTCCAAGGCTGAAGGCTGAAGCTGAAGGCTGATGTGGCGCAATCTGGTTCCTGCACGTCCGGCCTGTCCTGTCTCCATTGGGCATCGGCCAAGATCCCCTGCAGCTGCATTCGCGTTCTCATGTTTTGTTTTTCTTCGCGTCCTACGAAAAACAATGGTGCGATCTGGACTATTGACTATGTATTGACTGATGTTTGCTATGTGCAGGGCCTGTCAAACCTGAACCATCTGGATTGCCTCGTGTGAGCAATTTCCACCGTTTTCCGCTGGAAAATATTCGCGTCGCTTTTATGCCCCACAGAACCAAGAAATTGAAAACCTTACCTTCGCGGTCGCCGAAAAAGAGATACGACATGATGAGACGGCGGTACGGTTTGATTTTTATCGAATTCTTGGGCTCGGTTCAGGAACTACGTAGAGCTCCAATCTATGGACGTTGGACAGGGTAGGAACATCAGGTCCCAGGGGTATATAGTCTCCCCTTTCTTTTTTCTTCGAGCCTCACCAATGTCCCTAGTAGGCATGTGGAGACCGCCTCACTGGACACGAGATTGGGACATTCTAGCCGTCATGCACCTCATCCAGGCCCCATCGGTGACAGCTCTAGGGCGATAGCTCATGCTAGACCTCGCTTTTGATTCGGTGGCCATCTGCGGCCGAGCACAGGACGGCCAAGACGAAGCCTAGGGGCGAAAGCGATCGCTTAGATCTGGTGCTACCTCTGTGGCGCTCGGTGTCTACTGTACATACCCGCGATGTTACGACACACCCCTAGGACCACTGGCTCACAAGCACGATCGCTTGCATGAGAAATAGCGAAATGAGCAGGGCAATAATGGGGCAGTTCTTCTTTTTAAGTCCTGTTTCAATAATGACCACACGGAGGCATTTTGGGAGAACAAGAAAAGGAGACGCACGATGGATCGATGGCTCGTGCACGCTGAAAATCCTGTCGGCGTGACCTTGATGGTCGATAGTCTTTGCGCACCGCACCGCACCACGCCTACGTTGGGTGCGAGTCAGCGGCGTTTACATTTTTAGACACAGCCTCGCGGGGAGGCACGCCATTGCGAGGGACAAGAACGGAATAGAATGAAGTAAAATGACCTGAAATGATGCAGACTGGCTTGGATCTCTCACAATGACGACATTTCGTCACAGTGGCAGAGAGAAGGAAATAAGGATGCGCGCGCACCTCGCCTAGCTGGACATCCACTGGCCGGGGAATATCCAGAACCAATGAAAACCGCCTCAATCGGCGGAGAAAGCAGTTGAGAAGCGCAGAAAATGTCTTAAACGGCTCGGGTTAAGCAGCGCCACTCGCGGAGGCGGAGTCTAAGCTGTGGCCGATCAATTGGGCTCCATTTTGGTTCCGGGGGATCGCGAAAATAAATTAACATCATGTGGAAGAGAGGAGGAGCGAGGCTCATCTGTGGTACACTGGTACCAGGGAACTTTTCCCAGGGACTGTTCCTGGGAACCCAAGCTTGCCTAGTTGGTTCCTCTACACTAACGCATTGTCCCGGCCATCGAGTATTCGTGGGGAAAGGATCAGCGCGAGTTACATTAGTCCGTATAAGGGGCGTATCCATTCGCCAATCATGACGCCGAATTATCAATGCTTCTCCACATCTCGCGGTGGTCCGGGGTAGACTGCATTTCCGCTTTGAGCTCGTGGACCGAGACCCCTCATTTGCTTCATTTGCTTGCCAGGTTCTGCTCGAGTCCTGGTGGAGTTCATCCCCGCCTTTGTTGGTCCAGCCGGGCTCGTTTAGGGTTAGGCCAAATCCCGCATCGCCATCGCGGTCGGAACCCCATGGGCAGCAGCCGGCTTGGAAACGCCAAGTTCATCAATTCTGGAGCATGTGAACGGTTCTTGCGGTGGGCGTTCGCCTTAGTCGACAGCCCTGACCCTGCAGACAGCCTCGGGACATTTGGTTACGATCTCAATGCGCCTCTCAAGCCTCTTTCTCTCCTCTCTTGTTGGACGAAGGTCCCCGCGATGTATGTACATGCACAACAGCATGAGCACGGGGGAGGCTTTAGGCCAGTCGTGATGTCAAGCATGGAGTCGGTAGAGAGCACTAGCGATGTGATCGGAGCTCTTACTACCCCATCACATGGTAGTATGCCGGCCGGCCTGCCCATCTGCCTCGGTGATGATCCACTGGGCCCGGTCTCCGTTCTCCATCTCATCCACCGAGGCCGCCAACGCCTAGTGCGATGGCCCGGTGGAGGATTGTTTCCCAAAATGACTCCCTAGATGGTCGATCACCGGCGTCGCTCCAAAATAAAGACCTGGCGCGACCCGAACTATATTCCTTTTCCCCCTTTTCCTTGTCTCCAGGCTCTTCTTCCATCTCGCGCGGCTCCTTTTTAATCCCCTTGCCGACCCGAGACGAAGCCCTGTTGAGCGGAATACACGACACGCGACAAGCCAAGCCCTAACGACATTATGCGTTTCATTCCCGTCCTTGCGACGGCGCTCCTCGCCGTCACCAATGTGACTGGAGCTTCGCCTGCAGCTGCATCGGGCGCCAGCGCGGAAACTTCCGTGGCTGCTGCTGCAGATACTGCCAATGCCAACAACAACAATGCTGGCGCAACCCCCGTGGTAAATGCTCCTCAACAGGCGGCTACCACTCAGCCCGCGACTCAGAACACCCAGAACACCAACTCGGAGGAGAATGATGCTGCCGACTCGGCTGATACAGCTCAAGCCAACACGGCTAATGCTGCTGCTAACACTGCCAATGCCAACACTGGCAACACGAACGGCGGCGTCCTTGATACTCTCCTGGGCAACACAAACACCGCCGACAGCAGTGCCAATGCTGATACCGCGACGGCAAACAACGCCAACTCGGCCAAGGCCACCAACACTCCCAACACCCCCTCGGCCTCGTCTGCCCAGGAGACTGCCTCCTCCACTGGCTCTACCAAGTCCAGCTCAGACTCTTCCAGCTCCAGCGGTGGTCTGGATTCCCTTCTGAGTGGCCTCACCGGAAACGGTGGTGCCCTCTCCGGTCTCACTTCTCTGGGTGATGATCTTGAGAGTCTGCTGAAGGGCATCTCCGGTCTTCTCGACCCTAGCCTGTTGTCTAACCTGGAGAACACCTTCAAATATCTCTCGACCTCTCTGGCTCCCCCCGTGGACACCAATATCCGGGTTCTTCTGTCCGATAAGAACACAGAGGCCCTGGGTACACTGATTGGTAATGCCGGCAAGCTTCTGAATGACAAGAACACCCAGACTCTGTCCAATGTTCTCTCCAAGGCCGACAACTTGTTGTCTGAGAAGAACCTCAACAACCTTGAGAAGCTGCTCAACAACATCGACAAGGTCAATGACCTGGTTGTCAACGCAGACAGCCTGCTCACCAAGCAGAACGTCAACAACATCGAGAGCCTGCTCGACAAGGCCACCAAGCTGCTCAAGGACAACACTGTCAACGCTCTGGAGACTCTGCTCAACGGCGTCGTCGACATCCTGCCCCAGCTCAAGAGCTTCTTGACCCCCGCCACCTTCAACAAGCTCAACACCTTGTTGACCAACGGCGGCAAGCTTCTCACCGACAAGTTCGTCCAAGAGACCAGCTCGCTCATCGATGGTGCCTCCGGTTTGCTTACCAAGGACAACGTCAACGCCCTCGAGACCCTGCTCTCCTCGGTCACCGATCTTCTGCCTCAGCTCAAGCAGCTCCTCACGAAGTCCACGCTTACCGAGATCCAGAACTTGCTGTCTCACGGCAACAAGTTGCTTACCGACTCCTTCATCAGCAAGACCAACTCGCTCATCGATGCTGCTTCCGATCTTCTCACTCCTGCCACCAGCAAGGCCCTCAAGGATCTCCTGAACCAGGTTACTCCTCTGCTGCCCGAGCTGAAGAAGCTGTTGACCGAGAAGACTCTGAACGAGCTCCAGTCGCTGCTGACTCACGGCAACGACCTGCTCACCGACAGCTTCGTCGACGAGACCAAGAGCTTGATCGCCGGTGCCTCTGGCCTTCTGACCAAGAAGACCACCGATGCGCTGACCACTCTGCTGGACGCTATCGTGCCGCTGGTCCCGACCTTGAAGGGCTTCCTGACCAAGGAGACATTCGACGAGCTGAACCACCTGCTTACCAACGGCAACAACCTGCTCACGGACAGCTTCGTCAACGAGACCCAGTCGCTGGTTGGAAATGCCGACGAGCTTCTCACTCCCGACCTGGTCAAGGGTCTCAAGGAGATTCTCGGCGAGGTCACTCCTCTGCTGCCCGAGCTCAAGAAGCTGCTCAAGCCTTCTTACATCTCTGCTATCGGCAGCCTGTTGATGAACGCCAACGACCTGCTCGATGCCACCTTCGTGAACGAGACCCGCCACCTGATCGACGGCGCCGACGACCTGCTCTCGCCGTACGTCCTCGGCGGCCTCCACGAGCTGCTCAACGGTCTCGTCCCCGTCGTCCCCACCATCAAGAAGGACTTCCTGAACGACACTACCCTGAACAACTTGACCTACCTCCTGGGCAACGGCACTACTCTCCTCACCCCCTCGTTTGTCGCTGACACCGGGGACCTCGTCTCCGAGGCTGGAGAGCTGCTAACCCCCGAGATGGTCAAGAGCCTGAAGGGTCTCCTGGGTAACCTGGAGGACTCGATGCCGGAGATCCAGAGCCTGCTCAAGCCCGAGAGCATTAAGCAGATCCAGTCTCTGCTGGGCAACGGCGCTGATCTTCTGAGCAAGCAGTTCGTCCAGAATACCACTGATATCATTAGCGATGTCTCAGAATTCTTGCCTCTTATTGAGGGTCTTCTGAACTCGCTGTAGTGGTGTCAGACGTTTTCTTTTTGTTTAAATGATTCTCATACATTCCCATGATCGGACATGAAATTCGATATGAACTAATGCGCCTAATGATATTGTTTATATTTGACAACATTACTTCATCACCTCCTGCTCTGGTTGGCCGTTTTGCGTAGCCTTTTGTAGACTGGTAGACTGCTCGATATTGAAGGGGTGTTTCAATGTTGCCATGCGTGGTGATGAGTTGAACACTGGAGATCTCGTGGCCAATGTGTAATGTGGTAATAGATGAATAAAACCGTCAGGATGTTTTGCCTAAAAATAAGAATAGAAAAGAGGAATCCGTCTGCGGCCACATCCCACCAGCGAGCGGCTCCTGCCCTGCCGGGGATTGATATTATGTACCAGACACATACCCGTAGGTATCCAACATACACTAAGGTTTTCCCCATCCAATAGCGTGTATCTCACATATCTGTTCTCGTAGGGCAGGTGTTATTTCGGTTGATCATGCCACATTACATTTTCTAATGTTCAGCTCTATCGTGGACATGAGCGCGAACATTAGTCAAGCCAATTATGCCGCCGGGAATAGTTTTCTTGATGCATTTTCTGTACTTGATCAAGGCAAGGGTTTTCAGGCATGTGTGTTTTCGCCTCGGAGCTATGGAAGACACCGGACACACGAGCCAAAGTCCTCAGGTACTGAGGAAGGCGTAGGATGCTGGCTTTCAGCGACTGAGAGAGAGTGACCTTCAAGCTGTCAAGACAGCAATTTTTCAGGCCCGACCTGGTCAAGGTTCCAACAACGATGCAAATATGACCTATATCGCAGTCGGGCTACAGTCACTAAGCAAAGATACGGAAATGGTAGGTTGTGACAGCGACGTTCGCTTCGCTCTCTATAACCGCGCCGGTGTCCAATCTGACAAAGACTAACTACATAGATCCTCAAACACTATTAACGTCACGCTTAATATCCTCATCAATATCGTCAACCCTATCAGCACAATCTGGCGTCTCGAATGTAACCCTCAGTTCTTCACATACAGATCGTGGAGGTGTGTCACTCAACTTTCCCCGATGGTTTTCAGAAGAGACGTATACGATCCAAGAATCTTCTGATATCCTTCGTAAAGCCCATTATACTGTGATAGCAAAGTCGTACATGCGATTCTGTCTTGTTGGTTTCGCTATTCTGCTTGTAAGGATTTCTCGGCCTGTCTGATATGCTCTAAGAGATTCAGCTTGCGTGAGAAGAAGCCTTTGACTATAGCCTGTAAAGTGCTAATATATTATATAGTGATCTGGAGACTATTAACTACTAGCTGAGTGTAGACCTGGGCATGGGCATGCCCAAAAATGCCTTTTGGCCCCCAAATTTGGATTATTATTATGCAGAAAATCAAAATTACTAGTCTATTTTATGTAAGTTCTAAATTCAACCTCCTCACTATAGTAGAATACCAAATAGATTACCAACTACATTTTATCCTACAACTTATATACATATATATTGCGTTCAGGCAAGTTGGTTTGTCTTTCTATTATTAGGGTATGTTTTTTGAAAATTGACTAAAATGACTTTTCTCCTCTTTTTTGGTATTCTCTAATAGGAATAATCCAATATATCTTGTCATTAATTTTAATTTATAATTCAGGTAGAGGAGATGGGTTAAATAGACTCATTTGTACCTGTCGAAGGTGAAAAACCAAACTGATGCCTCTGCCCGAATTTCAAACACAACATTTGTTGTACCACAGGAGCCTCAAAAGCAAGTATTCAACAATATAGCAAATATATGACTTCATTCAGCTCAGAATAGAATCTCAATTGTGTTGCTGCCTGTTTCATTCTCCATTCCAAGTTACGTTGATCGCACTACCATAAGAGCCAATCTAGGATGTTCGTACAAGCAATTAGGCACCTGGGCAATTACACATAATATCTCTAAATTCTATTAACTTTGATATAAACCTTAAAATTAGTCACAGCTTTCCATACACGTTTCCTTGTCATTAAATCCTTTTCTCGACCACTTCCCCATTCCGAGACTGGAGTTGTGGCAGTGTAATATGAATCTTGGAGTTAGCTGAGAAGGGATTCGGGTCGGTTTGGTTCAAATTTCCAAGAGTATGGTTCACATCACGATGGTTTGCCTCATCGGCTCGAATATAAAGTAAAAGGGACCGCATGCAACGGTTATTTTCGGGCATTCCCCAGTACTTGATTGCCATTCGAGGTGCTTCAAGATTCTTCCATGAAGGCAGATGGCCATCATCAAAGTCTTTGATTGCCTTTGAATAGGTGATGACGGCTTCTTCCTCGAGATACCCCACAAATCGGTGGCATATCTGCGGGGAAATTAAGTAGGCGAGGGAAAATCCACTGAAAAAAACCCATTGAGCGCCGAGGACCATAAATCGCATCGACCAGGTGGGTTCGGCTAATTTGAGGAACGTGAGAAGGTGCATGCGTTCGTTGTAGGCCTCTTCTAGAAGTGTTTCGATCCTTGCTCTATGTCAGATAAATCAACCGTTTGTGAAAGGAAGCTTCTCTTACCACCCATGGTCCCGTCTCATTAATCGGATAGACTTGAGATGTCGGAGCATGCCTGCCACCATTCCAGGGACGCCCGCAACACTCTCCAGGAAAATAAACCTTGTTATCCATTTTTGTTCTGTCATGGGTCGAATTTTCGATGTAGACATCGCGGTTGGTGAATATGGCTGATAGCCCGTGACGAAATCCATGCCCCAGCGCAGAACTTTGACTGTGCTGAGCGCAACCCTGTCTTGCCAGTTGGATGCCTTACGGTGGGCAGTTTGGACGGCAAGGATCTGTTGTTGAGTGTATCTGCCATGGGATGAGTAGTTAGTATCTTGTGTAACATTTCGGATGAATCTGTTAATTTTGACTCACATTGGATGTGTCCAAGATGATTTATGAGCAACTTTTGTAGCCGTGGATTGTTGCCGTCGTTGGAGTATTAGAAACATCAGGTTTGTCATATTTTTATGGGCTGGGAATCGGTTGCCCTGAGACCGGAGAGAAAGGAGCAGAGGTCGCATTGTTTGAGTCATGACTGAAGACTAGTGATTGATCTTTTTTTGTATGAGCCGGCAAAAATGGAAGAAAAAGACTGCGGTTTTAGCAATCTTGTTTTTAAAGACAGGCTACCTTCTTTGATCGAGATATGTAAACAATGGGTTCAGACAGGGCAGCTCTTATACTCCAAAAGTTCTGCTTCCTACAACGCAGAATGTAGAATGTTCCTACAGAATGTGTCATAATATCGTTGAGATCGGGTGTTCTATGATGTGCACTGTAGTTCCCGTAATAGCCTCAACAAAATAACCGCGACCGATAACTACGCGCCTTTTAGAACTCTAAGTCTCCGATCCGACCCGAAACATCGATAAAATGTGAGGGCAGAAATATATGAGTTATTGCATGCCGGTTCTTCAATGGATCATCTCGGGTGATGATTATGGTCTAGAACTAAAAGCGAAGATCAAGATCGCCCGCAATTAGATAATTCTTTTGATCGACCCCAGGATTTGAGGTAGTGAAAATGAGTCATCCATTGACCAGCGCTCTTGTAACTCCCAAAAAACCAATAGCTGCGTATCTAACACAGGATTATGTAACGGTTGGAGGTATATGTACAGTAAATGCAGAAATGGCACAAACGATGCAATTATGCCTCGCTCTTCTTGACGAACAGCTTGGATTCGTAGATCTCGCATAGCTGTTCCCATTCTAGCCAGTTCATTTCATCGTCAAGGGCTCCTGCGGCTCGATATCCTTCCTCGGATGATTCCGGGATGGTATGAGCGTGAACCCACCTGCGCCCATCGGCCATTGCTATGGTGTGATTCGGGTTGAGTGTCTTGAGGGCTGCCTCGAAGAGCTCACGTCCATAGGGATAAAACCACATCTGGCCCCAAATATCATCCAGGTGGTCCTTTTCTCCCGTGTAGTGGAATAGTCCATACACATTTTTGGTGACGATGTTCGTCTGTAGCGGCAGCTCACTGATGAGTGGGATAGCGTCGACGACGTGGGCGATAGAACGGAGCATCCGCATGATTGAAGACACGAGGTTGTTTGGGAGGAATATTTGGTATGGTTTGAAGTTGTGCGAGCCGCTGCTCACATCACGAGTCACCCAAGTGGAAGGACGACCACCTATCGAGGTTCCATTCAAGGTGGCGTTGTAAGTGAGGAATTCGACATAATGCTCCGACCCGGCATGTGTTTGGAACAGAGCAGACCGGTAGTCTATTCCGATATGGTATTCGGTCTCTTGGTCTGGCTCAAGCTCCGGGATGATCTTGCCAGAGTCTGGATCTGGCACAACATCAGTAGGGAATACGTCACCGTGGAAATAGAGCTCAAGCTCTTTGATAGACCGCGAATATTCTTGCACTCCCCAAACGTCGCTCATGTACTTCTGATCAGAATCGCTGAACTCATTCCCGGGGTTGTAGAACTTTTCAATCCGTTCGAGAGTGGCCCCGAACATCCGTCGCATATCCCGTACAGGTCCAATAATTGTGCCAGAGTTAAGCCATAGCGGGATGTTGTGTGCCCAGTTTCCGTCCGATGGTCCAAATGCGCCATCAGGAATGTCGACATCGTGAGGAATTGCCCAACATCCCACGCGATTCATTTGATCCATATCTAGCGGATAGCAAATTTTCTCCGCGCCAAAGAGAATGGTCTGTCGGGGTGTGTCGTCTCCAGCGAGGGCATCAGTCGAGTCAATCCCAAAGCGTGCTGCAATCTTGGCATTTGCTGCTCTATTCAAGGCGAAATATCGCTCGATCATAACGTCGAGGGGAATCTGAAAGGTGACATCGTATCCGTCGATCATGAGCATGAGATCGTCATCGGTGGATTCTGGCAGGCTTTCGAGATACTTCATGGTTGTGCGCACTTTCGCTAGATGACTTTTTGATGCATCCAGGTCGCCCTCTTGCATCCAACCATTCAGGACGGGCACCGGGTAGCCCATCATGGTTGCTGATGCGATCGCACGACATACTCGGAAGTGAGGGCCACTGGCGGGAATCAATAGATGGAACTTGGATTGCCGTAGGGTATTCTTCGTCTCGGTAGCGGTCCCGTTGGTGTTAAGAGATACAGAAATCGGATCCTGTGTGGAGATAGCTGACGACCGAAACACTGTGATGAGCGCGATGAGAACAAAAGCCGCCAGGCCAGCCCATTGCCAGTGGCTCAGGCGATTTGACAGCTGCATTTCCGTCTCCTCACCGACAATGTGCCAGAGGAGGAATTCAATCGGCGGAAAGGTTGTCGAAGTGAGGGGGCATGGGCTAATCTGGAACTATTTTCGGCGCGACTAATGACGGCACACGTTCTGCTCTTGCACGCCCGAGAAAAAAAGCCGTGCCTGTTTGAGCCCTGAACCACTCAGGACCTGCTTATCCACTTGGAACGTTACGCTGAACCTCGATCCGGCTGGTAACCAAACGAACAGGGGCAAGATGACGAAGAAAATCCGATGTCGTCCCCTTGTTGGGTGGTAGTGATACATACAATGATCGGGACTAGCTGTGCACAAGGCATCCCAGAAATCGCCCCAGGTAGCAATAGATGCCCGGTCAAGCAAATGGGTACAAAATCATGGCGTTATGAGTGGTTGTCCATAGACGTTTGATTGCTGGCGCCTCACTCCCAAAAACGTTTATCCAAGATGTCTCACTGCATTTGATGGCCCACAGTGGACCCTGTCCGATTACGACGCCCCACATCGCCGTAATAAATCTAACGTACAGTACATGTACATATTTAGAAGCTGTTCGTTTTTAATTTCGGGTCGAGTGCTCAGCGGATAAGGCCAGCCATGGCGGTCTAATTCGGTCGTCTTCTGACAGAGCAGCGAGGCGCACGTTTTGAATATTTGTTGTCTACACCACACTGCCAGTGCCAGCCGACACACTTGGCCTCTAAACGCCCACGGCGAACGAGATATTGCAATCAGACATCAAGCGGGATGCAACGAAAGTCCGAGGAGCAAGAGTCGGAGCTTGCTTTGCTTGCCCATGATGATTCCTCATCTAGCATCACCGATCCAGAGCTCGACGACCATGACGATCTCGAGGCCAACCGCAATGAGGTGCAACCGAGCGAAAAGAGCGCCGCACCCGAGTATCAGACACCAAATACAGTGAAATTCCTCTGGCTTGCAGCCTATTTTGGATTCAGCATGGGCATTACCATATACAACAAGTTTATCCTGGGATCGGTTCGTGGCAGAATATCCGAGTGTCGTTTTCAAGTGCTGACACCATCTAGTTCAAAGCACCCTGGCTTCTCACTTGCCTCCACACCACTTTCAGCTCGATCGGTACTTTCATAATGTTGAAGAGGGGTTATTTCAAGCTATCGAAATTGAGTCGCAGCGAGCACATGGTCCTTGTTGCATTCTCCGTGCTTTTCACTGCGAACATCGCCTTGTCGAATTTATCATTGTGAGTGCCGCGTCTCCTCTTTAGTTACGCCTCCGCTAACATGAACAGATCTCTCGTCTCATTAGCATTCTTCCAAATTATTCGCAACACCGTGCCGCTGTTCACTGTCCTCATATACCGAATCTGGTTCTCCCGCTCATATGCGATCGCCACATATTTATCTCTCATTCCGATCGTCGCAGGTGCTGGAATGTGCACGGCGGGCGATTATCACTACACCCTCATTGGATTGGCCGTCACGATAGGAGGAGTTATTCTCGCCGCAGTTAAGGTATGTTCTTGCATTCTGTCCTAGACGGCCTCTAAGACTAACTTTCGATTATAGACCGTGACGACAAATCGTCTCATGACCGGCTCGCTGGCACTTCCATCTATGGAGCTGCTGTTCCGAATGTCACCCCTTGCGGCAGTGCAATCGCTAGTTTTTGGTATCATCGCTGGCGAATTTCCAGTCTTTTACGAGGCCATGGCCGATCGGACACAGCATGGAGCGCTTTCCGCAACTCTCATCACGACCGCGTTCCTTCTCGGAAATGGCCTTTTGGCATTCTTTTTGAATGTCGCCTCCTTTAACACCAACAAAATCGCCGGCGCGTTGACTATCACGGTCTGTGGCAATTTGAAGCAAGCAATTACCCTTGGCCTGGGTATTGTACTGTTTGGTGACTTCTCGATAAATGTCCTCAACGGGCTAGGCATTTTCTTGGTCCTAGTGGGATGCGCATTCTTCAGCAAGTCGGAGCTCGACTCAAAGCGACGAGCAGCCTCTAAATAACATGTAGCGGATACCCATAGAAGACGTTAATAATACCCCTGATTTCTAGATTTTCAAATTTATTGTGCTGGACAAGCCACGGTTTTGCGCTCCGCTATTTGATCAAAATCATTTTATCGACGAGGCCACCTCCGAGCCCATGGGTGGTCATAAACACCCAACTTTGGTCATTAGCTTCTATAACTTTCAGCCTACGTAAATGTCTCTACCTATTCAGATCCGGGATCAAAAAGGAACTTCTATGCGGATTGATGGCGACTCTCTAGCCCCTACCTAACCTAAGCTCCATAAACTCCGTGAGTATAGAATTAGCACGCTTAGCGCACCGGAAAATATATACATCGCAACTCTATCTGAATGGAGTGGTATAATAGAATCCGAATAGCCGTTAACTACAGTCTGAAGCTGCCTGAGCATGATTCGATCCGATACTCTTGGGTCTCGTGAGTTCGAGGGAGGATACACCACTAGTATGTACTGTACATACAACTAATCTGTAATTGGTAACTTAGTACAATCGGATACATACAATGCGGAAGGGCCTGAGTGTGTAACCTGTTCATCATCATTCGATAACTAATCCACCCCGCCAAGAACATCCACCAGGCTACTACATTTTGTATCTGCTAGAGGATCCGAAGATGCCGGAAACAATTTCGTACAGAAGCGAGCGGATCTCTAGGCATTGTTAATTCGGCAGTTCTTGGGGGGCGGAGTGAATGGTCCCTGCTGAGGCGACCCACCAATGATTAGAAATCGTGGCTGAGACACTTCTCTTTGCCATCGCTAAATGATTATGAGGGAGCGCTTCTGGTTGGTCTGGCGTCCAATCACTTGATTTATCTCGAGGATTCATGAAACTATGCCCAAAGATAGAGCGACCGACCAAAAAAATTCGACATTACTGCTTCACTTCAAGTCGCGACGAATTCCCTACCCCCTTCGATTCAATAGGTGGGAAGAAAACGACTCGCCGGATTAGTATAATGTCGCAAGACCCAGTTTTGTGCTTTTAGCTGGGCAACCACGCTAGTGCATATTGAAAATCTGCTAGCCTCTTCTGTTAATCAGTGCCATTCAGGTCGATTGTACTCCGTACGGACTACACATGTATGTACATTATTATGTACATCCTCTCAGCACACGCTGGTTGGGGCCAAGTTTGCAGCAACTACGTATATACGTAGCCGGTAGGGAGATACTTCGGACCCTAATTTTGAGGGACCGTGGGGATTCCCATCGTAGTGGAATAGTTTCTCTTGGCTAGTCAGCTTTGCAATCGGAAACTGCCTTAACCCCGGGAGACACTAGTAGGGCTGACACCCGGTACTTGGCCAGTCCGCATTCATAAGCCCATACCTAACCTGGAAGGGATAGACACCCCTCATCACCACAATCAAAGGGAGATCAGCTCAGCACGATCGATTAGACACCAATTACCGCCTCGTATGGAGCCATGTGGGCACCTGTCGCGAGAAAAGGCCATCAATTGGGGAGCTGTACTCCGTACGTACGAGAGGATCGAAAGACCTGGATCAGCCTCACCCGGTTCACACCGCATGACTGGTACTTCAGGGCCCCTAATTTGGAAAAGGGGCTTGGCAAACTTCAGCCAGTCTCATAGTTTTGCTGTGCCAACCTGCCAAGCGAGCGGTGCGAGGCCGCTCGCTAGGATACGTCGAGAAGCGAAAACGAAAGTGGGCTTAGGCTGACAGATGGACAAGGGCTCCCGAAAGATGCGAACAGGAGCGCGACGGATCTGTTTGGGGTTGATACATTGGACCCTCGGGATGTTGAATTTTACATCACCCCAGGATCACTAAAGATCACTCGTCGATCAAAGCGAAGATCCGGGCTCCTAATCATGGAAAGATACCATCGTCTAGCTCCACCACCGTCGTATTGCGTTCGGTATTGTCTGTATTGTATATTACATACAATACGAGTACGATAGCGCAGCGGAGCATCAGTTCCGTTTTCGGAGAGGTTACGGGTTGTACCGCAGCAACCATACAACGTGCAGGACGCCCGATGATGTGTCGATTTTTACTTTGTCGGCTTGGCTGTGGCTCAACAGCATGGGATTCGTAGAGAGGTGAGGGGCATGGCGGAGATTTTCACGGAGAGGTTCAGCATTGGAATGGTGTACCATACTGAGGATCGCACGCAATTGACAGCTAAGCATTGTCGTCTACAGAGGGGAGCTTCAATCGAGGAGGTGTGGGAAGGCGGATAGATTGCTTGAGGTACCTGGGAATATCCACTCGTCCAGAGGTACACAACTTCCTGTTGGATACGCCTCCCAATTATAGGGGTGTATTTTAGGGGCCCATGTATACTTGCCTCCACCGGGCTTAGGTTGCATCATAAAAATAGTCCCTCCATGATATCAACTAATTGCTGACTGGTTGGGGCTAATGTGGCATAGCCCAGAGGAACTGAATCAGATTGTACCAGGCCGATCAAAGCGTCCACGGCCACGTCCCCTTCCCGTGGATGAGAGCTCTTGCATCTTCGTTTGGCATATACATTCGGAACTTCTGCCCCTTACTTTCTTACTCGCTTATTTCATTCACCCACGAAAAGGACTTGGTCAAGCTTCTTGTCGCCGATAAGATGGCTTCTGCCGGTTCCACTGTCGACTCGGATATCAATCAGTTGATGAATGCCTCAACTGTCCCGACTACACCCAACAGAAGCCGATCATGCACCCCAGCGCTTGATGAAAGCACAGACCCGGAAAGTGCCTTCGACGATGTGAAGATATCCTCAGAAGACAGCGACATAGAGTCCATCCACGCGAAGCCGGTCCGCAACTTGTGCTTCGTCGGGGCGGGATACGTCGGTGGGCCTACGGCCGCAGTAATCGCGCATCAGAACCCTTCTATCAATGTCACAGTTGTCGATAAGGACCAGAGTCGTATTCGAAGATGGAATTCGCGTCACCTTCCAATCTACGAGCCAGGACTGGCCAATATTGTGCGCGTCGCTCGGGATGGCCTCAAGGAAGCATACACAGAAGATGAGCAGAAGCAGATTGGGAATGGACCTGCGGTGTCCGCTCGCAAACCGAATCTATTCTTTTCCTCCGACGTCTCCAGGTGTATCAGCGAATCCGATATTGTTCTTATTGCTGTGAATACTCCTACAAAGACACGCGGCTCTGGTCAAGGTCGCGCTACCGACATGACTAGCTTTGAGGCCGTGACCGCTGAAGTCGTGCGCAACGCAAAGGAAGGCACAATTATCGTAGAAAAGAGCACTGTTCCTTGCCGGACAGCTGAAATGATCCAAGAGATGGTAGGATGCTCTTCCTCTTTACAGCATTTCTGTTAGCTGACCTTATACTACAGATTCGCCTTCAAAGACCTGGGGAGCATTTTGAGATTCTGTCAAACCCCGAATTTCTGGCCGCTGGAACTGCTGTGCAGGACCTTCTCAACCCCGATCGTATCATCATCGGCTCCGCTCCGACCCCCGAGGGACGATGTGCTGGTGAAACTCTAGCCAACGTGTATGCCTCTTGGATTGATCGGTCTCGGATTCTTACGACAAACGTGTGGTCCTCAGAACTGGCAAAACTTGTTGCAAACTCCATGCTTGCCCAGCGCCTGAGCAGTATCAACAGTATCTCAGCAATCTGTGAAGCTACTGGCGCCGAGGTAAAAGAGGTCTCTGCTGCTATTGGTCGTGATGCTAGACTGGGTGACAAGTTCCTTCGGGCGGGTATTGGGTTTGGAGGATCTTGCTTTGCCAAGGTAAGATATACTTAATCCTCAATTTTACTTTCTCTGCTTGCTAATATCAATCGAAGGACATCAACTCCTTGGCCTACATTGCCGAATCACTTGGCCTGCATGAAGTTGCGGAGTATTGGCGACAAGTGCTGAAAATCAACAATTATCAGCGCGACCGATTTGCTGCGCGTGTCATTCAACGCCTGCGAAACACTCTGGTCACCAAGAAAGTTACTGTAAGTCAAATGCCTCCTCTCGAAGACTTCTGATGCTGACATTGGATATAGGTGCTTGGCTATGCCTTCAAGAAGAATACATCGGATACCCGTGAAGCCCCTGCACTTGAGATTATCAAGACGCTCCTGGACGAGAATCCCCGAGAGGTTGCGGTCTTTGACCCGTGTTGCAACCCCTATGTCATTGAAAGTGAGATCCGATCGCTGCAGAACTACGGCTCTCCGGCCCTTCATGAGGATGGCGGTCCTGTTAAAGTATACTCGGATGCTTATGAAGCATGCGCTGGCTCAAATGCCATCATCATTGTGACCGATTTCGATGAATTCCGAAACGAGCCAGTTGTTTCCTCGCCTCCAGTCAAGTCTGGAACAAAAGAGTCAAAACCTAGGGACGACCATACTGTGAAACCAGAAACACAATGCACCGCGCTAGAAATCCAAGATCGGTTCAATATTGAGCCTGACTGTGCTGCCGATTGCCCAGACTGTCATGCCAACCATGGAGAAGATACCGACCATACCTACACCCCAAAGGAGCAACTTGATTGGAACAGAGTCTCTTCTGACATGAAGTCTCCCAAGTGGCTGTTTGACGGGAGGTGTATTATTGATGTTGCCCAGATGTCCAAGCTGGGAATCCGAGTTGAAAGTATTGGCTCTGCCAGCTTGATTGTTTGAGTGGCTGCTGACATGCATTTCTCACTTCTTATGTATTCTTTTTCCCTTACAACTTGTACTCAAGGTCCATGCTTAATGATCTGTATTTGTTTCTGGGGTGTACTGATAATGTTGGCATTGTGATTTTGCAATCGGTTAATCTCCTTCGATCGGTTAATCTCAAGTTTGATCTAACGTCTTCGTACATAAATATGTCTCGTTAAGAAGTCGCATATACAATCTTCTTTCGAATTGTGAATCAAGCAGCCTATGAGGAAAAAGTGCTTCCTTCCACTATTAATGTGGATTGCGTGATCGACAATTGTCACCAGAAGTCCAGACTCTCCTGTGCGGTAAAATTTCCCTTCTTGTTATCTTCGAGACCTCCACTTTATCTGCGGGCCGGTGGAGTAGTAGATAGCATCCACCAGTCCGTGGGGTGTGGGATGGAGGGGAAAATTGATTAGGCGATGAAAAATGTTCAATCCCACGACTCTCGCTCATTTTTTTTTCTTTCTCTCACTCCCATCTCGCTACAGAAACTCCGTCTTTCGACTATCCCAGTTGTTTTTTATCCTTTCCTGGCGTCAGCTTTCCGCGACCTATTTGACGAGAACGGGACCTCGAAAACTTTTCCCCCAAGGCTTGGCGCCATAGCCCTAACAATGGGTGTGATCCCTTACTTAGGAAAGCCGCCGCCATATATTTTGGCGTGCATGCTCTCCTCGGCCAATGGACTTCTTTTCGGTATGGATACAGGCGTAATCGGCCCCGTCACCGATATGAAAGATTTCAAGGCTCAGTTCGGAGGGAGCCAAAATGCGACCATTCACGGCCTGATTGTATCGTCCATTCTGATTCCTGCTGCACTTTCTTCATTTTTTGCCGGATATCTAGCCGATAAACTCGGCAGGCCGAAGGGAATAAGCATCGGCGTCTTCATCTTCGGCGTCGGTGCGGCCATCGAGGCTGCTGCTACATCGTTGGGCATGTTTATCGGTGGTCGCGTTATCGAAGGACTCGGAGAAGGATTGTTCCTTGGTAATTTAGTCGTTTTCATTTGCGAGATCTCACCAACCAGCACGAGGGGCCCATTAACAACCGGGCCTCAGTTACTCATCACCTTGGGTCTCGTCATCGGATACTTTACTTGCTACGGAACCTCGAATATCTCTTCTTCGCTCTCGTGGAGAACACCGTGGATTATTCTTGCATCTCTATCAATGATCCTTTCTGTCTGTTCTCTCATGTTTCTTCCACCATCCCCTAGATGGTTGACTCTTCACGGGCGTCAGGCGGAAGCAGATGCGGTGTGGGACATGCTTGGTGTCTCCCATGCCGAGCGTGAGAAGGTCGAGCTTCAAGTTAGCGTGGAAGAGGTCCCAGAAGATAACGGTGAACCGGAGATGGTTGGTACCCACAAACTCTTCGAGATTTTCCAGAAAGATGTTCGTGGTCGCACCGCTCTTGCTGTCTTTTTGATGGGCGTTCAGCAGCTCAGCGGTATTGATGGTGTCCTATATGTAAGTTCAAGCCTTTCCACTCTATTTATTAATAATGCTTTTTGTACTAACATCAAGCCTAGTACGCCCCGCTGCTCTTTCAACAGGCTGGTCTTGAGTCCTCAGAAGCAAGTTTCCTTGCGTCCGGTATCTCGGCGTTGGTCATCTTCGGTGTCACCATTCCTGGGTTAATATACTGCGACAAATGGGGACGACGACACAGTATCATCTATGGTGGCGTTGGACTTGCTACCATCATGTTTCTCATTGGCGGCCTGTACGCCGGGAACGCCGTACATGCTACCTTTGGTGCAGGACGCTGGGTCGTTATCGTTTGCATCTATATTTTTGCTGTCATCTATTCCTTGACTTGGGCAGTTTCAGTCAAGGTCTATAGTGCAGAGATACAGCCCCAGCGAACCCGTGCATCTGCCACGACATTGGCTCATTCAAGTAACTGGATCTTCAATTTCCTGGTTGCCTTGATTACTCCGGTTCTTTTGTCCAAGAGCAATTGCGGTGCATACTTCATGTTTGGAGGATGCTCTATCATTGGTGCTGCTGTGGGGGCACTCTTCATGATCGAAACCAAGGGCCGGTCATTCAACGAGATTGAGGAGGCTTTCAGAAGCCGAGGCCCCGGGAAACACAGAATTTTCGGTGCCCTTCGACGGCAGAATGAAAAGCAGGTTTTCTGAGCGGAAACCTCTTAACGACCTTTAAATGCACGCTTACGACAAGGGATAGATGGATGGTCATCGTATAGAGGTCATCGTATAGAATTTAGTTGCAATCGCTGGAATAGATTGGTAATATATGCAAAAATATTTCCGCACGCTTCTGATGATTTGTTTTCGATGACTTGTAGCTTATCGCCATATTTTTATATTGAGGCTATTAATTGAGCTTTCCCAAGTTTATTTCAACCTCTGAATAGATCTGATTGTATGTAGAAAAGGATACAGAAGCATTTCATTATGAACAATACTCATTGCTGACCTGGAATTTTCAAAATTTCTCTCAATAGTAGTACAAAATCTGCCCCTTTGACACTTGAATTCCTGGCCATGGCTAAAATCAAACAAAGCTTAATGTGTTCGCCCCCACCCATGCAAAAATGAAGCACAGCCATACAGGGTGCCCTTCAAGCCCCCAAAATCGAGCCGAAAATTTCCGCGGCTGCTTCGGTCATCCCCTTGTTCAAGTTAATTGCCGTGATTCCAGATAATATTACAAGCTCAATGAAGTAGAAGTCGCCTTGAATGATTTCCAGTGACTTTTCTCCTTTTTTGCCCTTGCCAAACGTGGCGACCCTCCTCCCAGAGCCATCATGGAGTTCCATCTTACTTGAAGACAGTATATCCGGCTTCCATTTCATGTGACCCATTACCGGGTGGTCAAATTTAAATTCACCCGATCCCGATTGGCTCATGCGCATATCCAAAGGTTGGCCACGTAGTGTTAAGTGGCATGTAGAATGGAAGGTTTTTGGATATTTCCCATCGCCAATGACGTCGTGGGGTCCAGCTCCCCAACCGGAAAACACCACGACGTTGGGGCTTTGATCCTTGGATGCGACGATTGAGTATATTGGAGGTGCTTCGACAGGATATCCTGCTGGATGGACCAGATACTTGCTCGGGTCCCACGTAGCAGGACGGATTGTAAAAGAGGTGAAAGTTGCCATTTCAAGGCCAATGTAATGATTATCGAGAGGGGCTGAGGATAGAATATTAGCGAAAAAGAGAAGTATGTTGTAATAGTTATATTCCAGTCTGACGCCAAGTCAATCTAGAGGTTCGTGCTGCTCACTCTCACCCTTTTGAAAGCCCGCGGCCAAATCGCCTTCTCAGTATGAAGAAGTCGAGATCAACCACCCTTTGGGGGCCATCGTCATATGTGGAACTGCGCCTGGCTTGGCTCTTTTTGAAGCCTGAGAGCTGAGGCTTACGGTTTCCTTGTTGGGAAGTACGCTGCGCTGAGTGGGGGCGGTGGATTGTGACGCGGAGCTAGTTCATTGGTTGTTGTTTTCCAGGGTTCATCGACAGACGCTGATTGGGGAGTGCATTGGGGCCGTTTCCTATTGCCAAGTTTCAGGTCTCCAAACTTCACCCGTCACCCAGCTGTTTTTCTTCAGCTAAACTTGGCTTTTACGTTGTCGAATCTGCCTTATACCTTCATATTAATATTGCGTTACCGCCACATTTATCCTCTTTAAGATCTTCGATCACCCTGTTGACGCGTCTTGAAGGACTGACTATATTACCAAATCGCCACCATTGATCAAGTTTGCTTACCTTTTCTCTATCTCTTCCATATCGCGTAAGACGGTGCGCCGGGGCACCAAAAACTCAAAGGAAATGCCCGGCGTTCCATCTAGTAAGGGGTGCGATGCCTGCCGCAAGGTCAAGAAGAAGGTGACATAAGATCCGATGGCTCTACTATTGGAAGCCTATGCTGATGCACAGACCAGTGCGATGAGCTTCAGCCATGCTCTCGGTGTCATCGGCTGCAGATTAATTGTGTCGGCAGTGGTCAACAGCGATTTAAGTTCAAACATGCCGATTCAAGGACAGCGACTGGCCAAACAACCATCGGGAGGCGTCGAGTTGTGATACCCTCAGCAAGAGCCGCAGCCAGCATCGAAATCGCGATGCAGGTTCCCAGCGACGAATTAGCTTCCTCTCTCATTGGAACGCTCAATATTACCGATATTCGGTACGCTCTAGAGTATTACGGTTACTTTCTAAAGGATATCCCGAGACGACTAGGAAGTAGTGCGGCTCTTGACGCAGCCGTCAAAGCATTAGTTACTGCCTACCCATATTTCCATGGAAGAGACTTCCCTCCAGATGCACTACTGCAGTATGGACGATCATTACGTGCTCTTCGGGAATCCCTGGGCGATTCAAATGAGGCTCGATCTGCCAACACGCTTTGTGCGGTTTACATCATAACCATCTGCCAGGTACTTTCAACACCTACTTATTCTTCCATGTTCTGTGACATGAATACTGATTTCAATACCTCAATAATCAATAGAGCTGGCTTGGAAAATATGATGATCAATTGGCTAGCCACGGGGAAGCCATTGCTCATCTCTTGAAAATGGCAGATTTCTCGCAAATCAAAAGTAATTTCGAGCGGGACATTATAATTACGTTGACTGTACCAGTGGTACGTACTAATTTGAGTGTTTGGGCGATTTATTCCCCTTTTTCCTTATTCGCTGCTCCTTGTTTTCTCCGTACGGAAATTTTGGCGCTATGACTAACCGATATAGATTATCGAAGCTATTGTCAATCCCCGAATCAAGATGGAGCCAAAATTTTTCCAACTTGTGTCTGATCTAACAAATAATACCCGAATGGCAACGCCAAATCATGATATACCTCGGTCTTCCACAAAACTCCCCACTATCGCAAAATTCCCACAGTGGATTCGCAATCTCACCGCAGAAGACCTTCCTGAAATTGCCGCAGCCTATCTACGAATCCGGAATGATTCCCAGAAAATGCGCGACTATCTAGACCAATGGCCTGCCACGGGAAGTACAGTTTTCTCTTCGTTGGTGGTGATGCAACGCTCGCGATATCAAGCTGGATACACTACTTTGATAACATTGGGTCTTATGTTGAACACACTTCTCCGTACATTCGATCCGGGAAATACCGTGTTATCTGCTGAGGCCGCCTTCTTTTGCGATGAGATTGTGCTTGAGGCCGAGCTTGCATCTTGTTATCGTCCACTTGGTGCAGCTTACATCGCCTTATGCCTCGTCGTCGCTTGGGCTGCAGCAGAGGATCTGCAGCAGTTGGCTCGGATTGACTCCGTTTTGGCCGATTACCAAACCGATTTTAAGGAAATAAAATGGAAGGATCGTGCTATATGGCTTAGAATGACATTCGGTAGATACCGAGTCATGACAGAATCGGAAGCAGTTGCTGGTGTTTCTCCAGGTAGCCCACCGCAGAAGCTTAGGGCTGATGGTCTTGATGATAGTTCACGCCCGGAAACGTGCTGTATTATGTGAAACACCAATTATGGTAGCTTTCAAATCACAGGCATTCGAGGGCGGATGGTATTAGTGATATTAGCGGGCTTCTTTAGTAAAAATGTAATTCAGAAATTCAATGACATCCATTATGCAGCGATTCATTATTCACAAAAAGGAACAGTGTATTTGTTAAACAGTTAAAAGCACCAACGCTAACGCTCATTTCTGAAGGCCGTTAAATTTAGATCTCTATTCGGTTTCAAGGATACTTCTTCTGGTGTTTCATGGATTTCCACTCCACGAATATTGCTCCGAAAAACGACAGTGCCGCCGTAGCCACACAAACATAGAATGTTTGTGTGACAGCAAGATTGTATGCATAGAGAACCGAAGGAAGAACTTCGTCAGAGAGCCGCTGTGACAGGTTAGCCGCCCCGGAATTGATGATTGCTTTCGGGTTGACTGTGGGTGCGTATGCCGTGAGTCCAGCCACAAGTCGATTCTGGAAGACATTTTGAGCAATGGAAATAAATACTGCACCACTCAGGCTTTGCGAAAAGGTGATTACGGCGATTCCAATGGGTATATCATTCAATGGAAGCACCGTCTGAAGAGCGTTCATACACTGTTGGAAACCAACACCAGCTCCAACTCCTATGATCACCTGGTATCCGATCCATTTTTCGTGTGATGTGTGAATTTGGAATGTAGTGCATAGACCCGAGCCAATTGTGAGAAGAGCGCTCCCGAGAAACATGAGCGGGGTATAATAGCCTAGGAGGTTGACCAGCAATCCCCCGACTGCCGAACAGATGATCATCGATACCACCATGGGAAGATTGTTGATCCCGGAATCTGACGCTGTTTCTCCTTGGATAGCTTGGAACCAAATTGGAAGCTGTGGGATTAGACAGGAACTTGAAATAATCGGTAGGAGCACTTACATAGTACCCAAAGACAAAGAATGAGCCTCCTAAGAACATCGCATGTATGACAGCACCGAGGACATTGCGATTCTTCAGTAGTCGAGGCGGTACCGTAGCCTCTTCTTGCTTCCAGAGTTGGATCGCAAACCACACAGACCCAAATACCCCAAAAATCACAAACAGAGTAATGACACGGGGGTCTGTCCACTCATACTTGGTTCCTCCCCATTGGAGGGTCAGCAGAATCGAGGTGATGGAGGGTATGAAAACGACAATTCCCCAAGGATCCATCCTTTTCACTTTGTTCATTTTTCCAGGGTTGGCCTTCCTCTGGGTGGCGTTGGAGTCTTTGAAGAATATTATTATGAAAAGCGCGGTGAGGGCTCCAAGAGGAAGATTGATATAGAAGCACCATCGCCAACTGACCCGATCAGTAAGCAGTCCACCAAGCCTATTGAGATGTCAGTTGCTAAGCCTGGATATTTTCAGTGGTAATTTCCCTTACAGTGGCCCAGTAACGGTCGCAATTCCGCTAGTGCTACCGATGATTCCGAAGTATAGAGCTCGCCGATGTAGGGGTAGGCTATTTGCAAGAACCAGTAGAGCACCTGGAGAAAGTCCACCTGACCCGATTCCGGCAATGGCTCTCCCCAGGATCAGCCCTCTTGATGTTGGTGTCACGGCACATATCAGTGACCCTAGTTCAAATAGTATAAGGGCGATGATATATGTCCATTTCGTGGAATAGTAGGTGTAGATCTTGCCGAAGGGTAGGGTAACCGCACAAGTCGTCAAAAGATAGGCGCTCGCATACCAGGACAGGTCTCCGAGGGAGTTAAATTCCTCTGTAATTTTGGGAACCGCGGTCGCCAGAATCGTGTTGTCCTATGATGCGCATTTATTAGCTTCCTCATCGTGTGGTATTGCTATAGACTCACCAAAGCGATGCAAAACGATTGAAAACATAGTCCTAGAATAATAGGCACTAGCTTGGCTGGCGTTGGGTATTCCACTTTTTGTCCATCGAGAATATCATCGCTTCCTGACTCTTTCAAAGGAATATCATCTCGAGACTCAAGGAACCT
Source organism: Penicillium sp. G339 (assembly GCA_027569595.1). Classification (NCBI taxonomy): domain Eukaryota; kingdom Fungi; phylum Ascomycota; class Eurotiomycetes; order Eurotiales; family Aspergillaceae; genus Penicillium; species Penicillium sp. G339. Next base: position 131,029 of record JAPDFJ010000039.1, read on the forward strand.
ACCATGACAGACTTTCATTTCCGAGCGGGCTGCCATTAACCAGACACAAGATTCCCCAGTCGCTGTTTAGACTGGAAATCTTTGTCGTCAAGATGATCGAAGCATCCGGATTAAATGTATGTGAGTGTTGAAAAAAGCAAACGATGAATGGCTAGACTCAATCGCCAACCTGATGTCCTCAATCTAAATGCAACCTTACACCTACATGAACCCTTCTTCAAACATGCAAGGGATGTTCCTTTTTCGCGTTAAGCTCCTATGCATTCCTTTGTCGACAGGAATGTGCTGCTTTACAGCGAAACTCCAGCTTCGCACAGGAAGCTTAGCCTTTCACAGCTCAGCACCCTGAGTAGGCGATGAGAATCATGAGAGCCAGTCTTGCTATTTCCTGTTGTAAATATTTTTGATCCGTGATGATTTTGCCGATTACAGTTTATATTTTGGTGCTCATGCCAGATAAACGTCAGTCCGGCCGCACTGTCGCCGAAACGCGTCCCTGCATTCCAGAAGATCCCGGATCCCTAACATACAAGATTTATGCACTCATCTAATTTTAGCTTATGTCTCTTGCGGAGATTTATCCAACATTAGTAGGGTTAGATACACGTGATATAATGGTATTGGTATATCGTGGGTTATGTTTATAGCATATAGCTATGCGTTGTTTCACTTGTTGGTTTCGGGATTAAGAAAAGTAGAGAGGCTTTTACGCGATTTGAATGTTCATAAATTAGATGGTACAAGTTGAGCACATGTAAAACACCAAAGGCTAGACACAATGGCAATATTGATAAACTGGAAGACTTCTGGTATCAATCAGCATATCATACCGTGGAACTCAATATCGGCAGTGTAGAGTGACCAAGTCAAGGATGTTCGACTTTTTTCCGTTCCGAGGTGATATCAACGATATAAACCGTTGAATGTGTTACCCTGTAACTTCTAACATAGCTACGACACAGGTACCAGCTATTCATGATTCTGGAACAGTAAGTCATTTGGCATAGCAGAAGAAACATGTAGGCTTGCTGCAGCAAGAGCTTTCTAACTTGGTATCCAGATCAAGCAGACGACCTGTTTAAATCCAGAGTTATTTCTAATTTCCACGAGCCTCTCTGTCATGCTCTACAACCCCTTTCCAGCATAGGTGGCACTAAATTTTTAAGGTCCAACTAGCCGCATCAAGTGGAACGGACATCCATTTAAACAGCTTATCGGATCTATTACAGTGCGCGGCATTTCTAGGCTCTCAGGGATTGTGTTACCGACATTCGCGAGCGTTGTTGTAAAGGGATACACAAGAAGGGGTGAGTTTCAGGCTTCGGTACTGGTGCTCAGACAGGGTGATCATGAAGGGGTCCCGATCGCATGGATGAGCGTGGTCCTTTGGAATGTTGCTTGAGAATCGGCTCCCGGGTGCGCATCCCCGGACGAACTGACATCATGTGCTTTTGACATTCGCGCCAGAACAGCTCTCTTCCATAATTGCTCCGGGAAGGTGAGCATTATTCACGAGTTTTACATATTGTGTAATTTTCGGCGCCACTGCTAGTTAGAGTGTATGTCGAGAGTTAGCAGAATGGTGCATGAGTTCGAAGAGTAACTGCCAGTATAAAGTATATATGCCAGTGGTTGATGAGACATATATTTAAGATTCCTAGGTTTGAAAATTTGCAAAATGAAAACATGTCCGCGCAGATATTAAGCTAATACTTGGGATCAACTCCAGAATGAACTTAGGTGGATTGATGAGTGCTCGCAAAAACTTACTGTTATCTGATTGCCCTCCGCGCCCGAACACACGTTGGACCCCATACCAAATTATTCAGGTGGTTTTTTCCCAAGTCAAATTTCAGCATCGAATTGCATTTCGACAGAAAAGCCTAAGCCACTTTCTAGAAGCATGATTCTTTGAGCGGTGAAATCCTGAAGAAGTCCACAGTGGAGCTTGCTGCTTGCGCACACCCTTGCAGAAGGCGATGTTCAACGCCCCAGACGCCCGAGCTTGCGGGGGGCGGCCCCATATAAAATCCTGCATTCTAGCTGGTATTCAACCTAGTAAAGAAAATCTTGATTATTGCTGATGGACTAGACATTAAAGGAAACCCGTTCTAAAAGGGGATTTATTGGGAAGTAGGATCATGACGCCCTGCCGATCGATGGAATCGCCGAGCCGCATGTTCTAGAAAAGGGGGCATGTAAGATTAGGCCACCCATCGCCAATAGAATCTTGAATCGGATTGCGAATGCATGTTCTTAGACGAAGTCCGTATTGTGTATCGCAGCGGCGCGCCTAACTACTTGACCGTCGACGCAGGGGGAGTGCGCATCGCGTCCTATCGGAGGAATCAGAAAACACATGGACCAACATGTGGCTCTGCGTGTTGTAGATAAAATTCAAGACAGATCACAGATCTACAGCGCGCGCAGAAGGCTATTGAGTAGAGTCAAAAAAACGAAACAAATTTACATCCATGTTCGCAGCTTGGGGTGGAATCAACATTTGGCCGTTTACTAGCGGGAGCGTGTCGGGTTTTGTAATTTTATTCCTGAATTGAGTCATGAGTACAAAGCTGTCTTCATCTTTACTCGAAACTACTTCCGGCCGGATAAAATTAGCCTTGCGACGGGAAAATTTAAATCCATGCAACACGAAGTCTGAGCCCTTGCGACAAAGCACGGGCCAAAGTGGTCCGGGGGCCAGTTCTCAATGATCCGCACGCCACGGCGTGACCAGTAAACCTTCGCTTCGCACAGAGTTACGGTTTTTGACTCCTGCGGAGTGACCTAAGTGGCTGGCGGGAGGCGCCTCGTGGGACGCTGGTGACTTTTGAACCACAGATCAGAAGACGTTGGTGATGTCTGTTCTAGAATATCGGGGTTCAAGAGCGGAAATGGGATCAAGAGAATGTTAGAGGGTGTAGATGCATGGCGTGCATCAGGCCATGCAAGTAAAAAGCAAATGAAACCAGATGAGGCCGGACGGGACGCGGCACAGGAGAAGTGGACATTGTGTGCCATGGGACAAGTCCGGAACTGCCTTGTTGAGTAAGTCACATTGTCCATCCCCCAGGATTCGGTCGCAACCGCGGTGGGGAGAGCGACACAGGCAAAAGCGACCTACTGGCCACTGGGAGGTGTTGGCGGATAGATTCGGCCGTTAGCGAATGCTAGCGCGGTGTATTTTTCAGGAGAACACAGGCTCTGCATCTTCACCAGGCAGTCCTTGCCTACTCATCTGCCTCTTTTGGAGGATAGGGTGGCAGTTGCAATTTTCGAAAGTTCTTGGCTATGTAGAGTCTAGCCTCTACGTACATACTATAGAGTAGATGCGCCCTGATCCGCGAATGGCACGATGAGGACGAGGGGGCTGAACGCCACCGCCCACAAGGCCCTGGAAGCAGGTTTGGGAACCGACGGGATCCTCGGTAGGTATACATCTGGTTGTGTACAAGTTGTTTGGTTCAGTCCATAATATCATGCCCCGACAGGGGCAGGGGCAATGATCTATGAGGCCAAGGCGGGAGGTCAAGAGAAGCCTTCTCTGGGCACTTGGATCAGTGGCTTGTCGAGGGCTTATTTCATGACAAGACAAGACAAGAGATAGCGAAGCTTAGGAGGCGTTCTAGGCGCCAAGGCACTATTATGCGCTGGGTCGTCTCGGCCTCACGACTTCACCCGGTGGGCGTACCGGAGCAGTAGACCGGCTGTGTTTGTTCTAGTGACAAAGGAAACAGAGGGTGTTTCTGAGCTCGGGAATTATTTGATTCGCGAAGCCAATCTGGGTTACGCAGGTTTTGCGGCGAGCAGCGTAATTTCGGCTGGAGCCCCTATTTCCTATTTCCCTTCACGAAGACGCCCTTTCAGTGCTCAATCAGGAGTCCTAGAAGCCCAACAAAGACCTCATGAATTCCTATCCTATACGTGCGGGATTTCCTAGATCGGATTTGACTCGTAATATCCGATCTTGGGGCAAAGTTCCCCCTGGGGCCCCCAGATCGCAGACCCATTTTTCTTTTCCCTTTCCCTCTTTGTGCCCCGGAGGCGTCGCGGGGGCCAACCAACAGGGGATGCTCCACTCCGCCTCATGACGCTCTAAGCTGACAGGCCGAAACGATCGACGGGGACACTGCTTCCTCTGGAGACGCGGAGGAAAGCCTCAAACTGTGCTAACCGTACCTGGTGAACCCGAAGGTCATCGCCCGCTGCTCGGTACCGTAGCCTCCTATTGGCGATGCGAGCTTTCGCGTGGCCCGGATAACCACACGAGTTGTCGCTGGAAATGAATCGGGACACTGGGGGCCGTTGACACGCTCGCGCTCGCCCGAGTGTCTGTGCAAAGCTGGAATTGACCTGGGGAGAGCCAACCACGACCCGCACTGCCTGGATGTATGGAGAATCCGCAGCCGTGGGTGTGGATCCTTTCCAAGGCGTCTTTCGAATCAAGTCTCGGTATTGATGAGAAACAGGAACTCCTGACAGACCAGACGACCAACCCTGGTTCTGGGGCGCACTCACGGCCCCCGAATGGTGAGATGGATGTGGACGCGCAGCTGGCTTTTAAACTCGGCCAGGCCCCAGGTTTGTTGATCACTTCTCGACTTTCTCTTTGCTGTTTGCTGGGGTAGCTGATATTATAAGGAGAATCTCCTTCCTTCTTCTGTGTTTTGCTGTATACCCGACTGGCTCGGCTGTTTACTGGGACACCCTCTCATGCTCACATATATGACTGGGGAACGGATTTAGAACCAGAAAAGCAGAACGCATTTGCAGCTTGGGAGTAAACATCCGAGTGACTTTTCGTTGAATATGCCTTCCAAGCGCTTTCTCGGCCTCAATGGCACCCAGCTTCAGATCGCTATCGGCGTTCTGGCTGGTATGGATTTCCTGCTTTTCGGTTACGATCAAGGTGTGACCGGCGGTCTTCTCACCCTCGACTCTTTCAGAAAATACTTCCCGACGATTGATACCACGGAAGGCCACACCGCGGGTTGGTCTTCAGCAGCCAAATCCAACCAGTCAACCCGCCAGGGTATCACCGTCGCTGCTTACAACTTGGGATGTTTCGCCGGTTCTATCCCCACGATCTGGATCGGTAATATGCTAGGTCGCCGTAAGGCGATCTTCCTCGGCTCTTTCATTATGTGTATCGGAGCTATCCTGCAGTGTACCTCCTACGAACTCGCCCAGCTTGTTGTTGGTCGTCTAGTCACTGGTTTCGGAAACGGTATCAACACATCTACTGTCCCCACATGGCAATCCGAATGCTGCAAGTCCCATCGTCGTGGTCAGTTAGTCATGATCGAGGGTGCTATGATTACCTGCGGTATTACAATCAGTTACTGGATTGATTTCGGCCTAATGTATACGGACCCGAACGAAGTCGCCTGGCGTTTCCCACTCGCTTTCCAGATCTTCTTCGCTGCCATTATCTTGGGCTTTGTCATGTTCCTTCCCGAGTCTCCCCGTTGGCTCATCCTGAAGGGTCGCGAAGACGAGGCCCGTGAGGTTTTGACATCCTTGATGGGTGATGGGACGGATGAGGTTTTCATCGATACTGAGTTCACCGCTATCAAAGCTACTGTGCTCGAGATGGCCAAGGGCTCGTTCCGTGATATGTTTACCATGGGTCCGGATCGTCACTTCCACCGTACCATGCTTGCCTACGTCAACCAGATGTTCCAGCAGATCTCTGGTATTAATTTGATCACTTACTATATTCCCACCATCATCGAGGACCAGATTGGACTGTCCGGCGAACTCTCTCGTCTTATCGCCGCCTGCAACGGTACAGAGTACTTCGCTGCCTCCTGGGTTGCCGTGTTTACTATTGAAAAGTTTGGTCGTCGCACGCTGATGCTGTTCGGTGCGATTGGCATGTCGTTGTCGATGGTTATTTTGGCTATCACCGATTCAATCTCTGCTTCCAATAAGGGTAATCCGACTGGTGTCGCCGCTGGTATTGCTCAGACCGTCTTCCTGTTCGTTTTCAACACTTTCTTCGCCATTGGATGGCTGGGTATGACCTGGCTGTACCCAGCAGAAATCGTGCCCCTGAAGATCCGTGCTCCAGCCAACGCTCTCTCAACATCGTCCAACTGGATTTGGAACTTCATGGTAGTCATGATCACACCAGTCGCTTTTAACAATATTGGTTATCAGACCTACGTTATCTTTGCCGTGATGTAAGTCAATTCTATATCTCTTAAGTTCTACTGCTTATACTAACCTTTGCAGCAACGCCGCCATCGTGCCTGTGGTATACTTCTTCTTCCCGGAGACCACTATGCGTTCCCTCGAGGAGATGGATATGATCTTCCACAAGACCAAAAATGTCTTCGAAGTTGTCCATGTGGCTCGCACTGAGCCTCATATGTACGGCCCCAACGGAGAACTTCTTCGTACCTTGGATGATGTTGAGGATGAGGCGGTCCGTCGCGCCAGTGTCCTCACCAATCCTCACAAGCACTCTGTTCAGAACCACCGCGAGCACGCCGAGAAGGATAGTGATGGCAATACCGCAACGAGCGACGAGAAATAGGTCTGAACGCGGGCTGTAGCACCACCAGCGCTAATAGCAACGGGCAGACCATCCTGTCTTTCTCCGGCACCTAAAGAGACAATCGGTATGCCGTGATGATTGTCACGACTTGCCAACTACGAACTTGGCTTGCCAAGAAATTCCCTTCTTTTCATTCTGTACCTTGTTGCTTTCGTGAACAGTCTCCAATACCCATATTAGACTGATGTTTCATAATTAATTCGAACTCGTTGATACACTATCCTGGATTTCAGATTCCAGCGATCCAGTCAGCTTCGTAACTACCGGTAGATCGGTTCCACATACGTATTAAGATTAGACAGTGGTGATCAGGTTAAGCTCATGCAGGAACTTTCACTCCGCCGATGAAGAGCTCCACTGATGATGAAACCAATAGTGGATTTTCTTCTGCGTGTTCTACTCGCCCCACCGATTCAGATGTTGAAATGCACCCACATAGCCTAACCAATTTTACCTCTACATTTCTTTTCCGAATCCATCTGCTCTTGCATTGAAATGCCAAAAGTTTGGATTTTCTGAAGGATACCCTGGCACTCCCTGTGGGTTGTTGCTATAGATTCTGCAGCGACCTATCTGGCCAGGCAGCGAGATATGGATGATGAAGCAAGATAGACAAGTTGAGGTGTTCCTTTTTCTGGGAGTAAAACAAGAATTGTAGGTCATGTTAATTTATACTTGGAAATACAATGGCTTCTATACATCTTTTTTTTAAAGTCGAACGTATTGACTTCAATAATTGTTCATTCGTCGTGCATCTTTCTAGTTTAAGGGAAGTATAGATGGGGTAACATGCAAAGTCTAAGATGAAACAGTTTAGACCACCTCTTCATGAGTGGCACCTTCAACATCTTTGCCAGCCATAACATGGGCCTCTTTCTGTTTCTCGACGTGCTCGCTGAACTGGTTTTCGATCTTGTTGGTGCGCCACGGCTTGACGTCAGAATCAAAGATCATATCAATCTCCTCGAGGGACCGACCGGCAGTCTCGGGATACATGAAGAACACATGGAAGGTCATGACACAACAGAATACACCGAAAATGATATAGGTCTTCCACTGGATGTTGTGGAATGCCGGCGCGACGAAGTACGCCAGGGCAAAGTTGAAAATCCAGTTAGCCGAGGCGGATAGACCAACACCCTTAGCACGATACTTGAGAGGGAAGACTTCAGAAGCGTAGATCCACGCGGCGGGAGCCTGTTGTTTTGTTAGTTACTGAAGGAGTATTCATGATTGTTCAGGTGATGCATACCCAGGTGAAACCGTAGATACCGGTGAAGATGTAGGAAAATGCAATAACAGCCATGCCAGAGCTGCCCTTGATTGACCATGTAAGATTGTAATTTCCATTGACGTTGGTGACTGCGTGGCCCTGGGTGGCCATAACACCCGCAATTATAAAGTGGACAACCATACAAGTTACCGCGCCGATCAGAAGCAAAGGACGTCGGCCAACTCGATCAATGTATGGGAGCATGATACCGGTCGTAACCAGGAAGATAACATATTGAATAGCCGAAGACCACAGAGTGGTGTTTCCGGTCTAGGTTTGTTAGCAGACCGATCTTTCCAAGGGCTGGGAAAATACCTCACCATTCCGGCCATCTCAAAGATGTACACAACGTAGTACATAGCGACGTTACCTCCGAGCAGTTGCTGCCACATTTGCACACTCATTCCACATACCGTGCGCTTCCAGATACGAGGCCCGAACAGAGCTAAGAATGAAACGTCCTTTGCTTGATGAGCAACCCGAGCGGCCTCTTGAACCTCTTCAAACTCAACCTGAACTACGGGGTCATTGCGGTTTCCATTGCCATGGAGCATAGCCAGGGTCTCGAGTGCCTCTTCCCAGCGCTCCTTGCCTGCCAACCAACGAGGTGACTCAGGAAAGAAGAAAAGTGCGAGGAACAGAATAAGACCAGGAACAGCTTGGATGCCCCAGCAAATTCGGAAAGCAGCTGGGCCCGAGACACCTACCGAGCAGCCGTATGCAATCAGATACATGATCAGAATACCCCATTCGATCGCCCATTGTTGAATACCGACGACGCGACCACGAATCCTTGCGGGGGCTAGTTCAGATAGATAAACGCATGTTTGTGAGGATGTCACGCCCACGGCGAGACCACTAACCACGCGACCAGCGACGAGATGTGTGACATTTTGCGCACTGCATTGCACCATAGCTCCAATTATCCAGATAATAGATGCGACCATGAGGGCGCCGCGACGGCCAAGATAGTCGGAGAGCCAGCCTGCTGCGATAGAACCGGCGAAGGACCCGGCGGACATGGACGCGGTGATCTAGAGTGTCGATATTAGCTTCATGGGTTGATGGATAATGGACCCAAGAGGTAGCATACTCCGCCTTGAAGATTAGAGTCGGGGTTTCCGAAGAAATCGGTATATGTGTCAATGCCAATCCAAGCACTCATCGAGCTGTATCAAGTCAATGCCGCGCACTTGGGAGTGAGCTGAATAGTTTCACGCACCTCACATCGAAGCCGAAGAGTGCACCGCCGATGGTACCGAAGGCGGCGAGAACTATGAAGAATTAGCACGATTCCATGTCATTTCAACAGCGCAGAAATGGGTTGTACATACCGTAGATATTCGTGATACGATACATCTTGGCAGCGACCTTCGAAATAGGTTGGACTCTCGACTTTCCACGCAGCCCGGGGTAGCTTTATAAGTCGAGACTATCAGTCCCATCGGTCCATGCGCAGTTCTCGGGAAGGGCTTCAAATGCAGCTGTAGCAACGCTAGAAACGGCAGTGGCGGAATGGCGTCGCACCACTTCTGAGCCGGGGCATGACCCATAGTGGAAGGGATCAACCGGGGGAAATGTGGGAAATGTGGAGGAATGGCCTAGATGAGGATTCTGGGGGCAAAAGTTGGGGAAGCGGACGGCGTCATTGGCGGAGCCCCCCGGTTTTCCAGCAAGTCGTCAGCCAGTCGGCGCATTTAGGAGGCTTCCGGCTTCGGTTGAAGCCGCTGTTTTAACCGAAGGCGAGACGCATTTAGCCGCCGGGTTTATTTGAGACAGGTTTCAGTTATTCTTTGCCGAGCCTTTTCCAAGACGAGTCTACCGAGTGACTGTGCTTTGGTCGCTGGAAACTAGAACTGGCAATACTCTATATATCAACGTGATAACTCATGATTACTCTCTTGCGCCTGATGCGGTGCTTAAATGGCATCAAAGATAGAGGAGGACCGGCTTGTTCAGGGACTACCGATCGGCATGCCGACGTCATGGTCGCTGACAATAGCCTCGCTATTCTACCGCCATGGAGCCCCTCGGGACCGTCATCGGGATTCGGGTAGAATATAAACTGCAAGTGACAACTATCCGTAGATGTGTGGTCAATCGCCCATAGGATCCGAGACTCTGCGCATCCCATCAGAAACACACGAGACAATAATGCAGATCTTGGCTCCTTACAGTCATTGTGGTATTTCCCTCAATTCAAAGTTTGTTTGGAGTGACATTTAATCGAACCATTGGGCTAGCAAGCCTGGCATCTCAAGAACTAATGTGAAGGCTGTGTGCTAGTAGCGCAAGGGTAGATCAAACACACGTCTCCCGGTCAGGGAGGAAATATCCGAGTTTCTAAAAATCCTCAATTCAATCAGTCCATAGTACAATCCAAAGATAGCAAATGTTTCGACTTTTTCTTTTTGTGATGCTCGATGCATTACCAGCCTCGCCATGTGGTTAGCCCACGCGCCATCCATGCAGTCTATACAAGCACTACACTTCGTCGCCAATTCAGGTATCTCCGCAGGAGAATTATAATATTCCACTTAGAGGCAATCCATACGTAAACACTCCATTTGTCTGTCTTTTTAGCCTTGAAAGTACGACCAGACCAGTAACTCAGTCACGGAATCGACATCGGTCGTACAGGTAAAGATTTATTCACAAACTGGCCCGTTCCCCTATCAGCGCCATGGCGGCGCCACCAAGGCACTACACACGTGGCTTTTAGCAGGAGGTGATCACACCCCCTGTTCACTGTTCGGTGGTGGCGTCTTCGGGATCAGAGCACTACGCCACGAGGCTGGTCATAGCTCTAGGCAATCTATTTCTGCATAATGAATGTTCATTTTCTTGGTCGAGCTTTGAGCTCTACCAGGATCCAAATCCAGCTCATCTGTTGGGGGCGAAACTCGGGTAATTCTTGTATGTTGCATTGGCACCACCGGGTTATTACCATTTCCGATGAGGCAACTTCCGACCGCTCGCTTATTGTTTTGCCATAAACCGAATGCCTTTCACGGACTTATATTGTAACTTATCACCCCCAGCGTCATATGGAAAGTTCAAGCATTGGACTTATTTGCCTTGGAACCTCGATTTTTGGCCCGTGGCAGTGCCTCTTGTCTATTGCATTATGGTCCCTATTGGGATGAACCAACGTCCGCTTTCTGCCACTTTGATGTTTTCAATGCTGTAGAAGATTGTCTGCACCTATTTATTCTCCATCCCTGTTATGGTAGTTGAAAAAGGTGGATGCCTAGCATCACGTATCACCGCTAGCTGTTTCTCAACGCTCGGTCTATCATAACCATCGAAATGTCTTCATACCTTCAATTTAGCTGGTCCACCTAGTGCATCATTACGGAACATCTTGTGTGCCAAAGAATCTCCGATCCACCCAGGTGTTTCGTCCAAGTGTGACATATATCTCAAGATTACCTGCCAGTTGGAGGGGGACTTCACTCGCACGAAGTCGCATCGAAGTAAGTGAATCAAGCTTCTCAGTCAAGCGAGGGCAAAATAATTGTGTATATCGCAGTCGCTAATAGCAGAGTCAAAAAGACACAATAAGCGTAGACAAAATGATAACTCCCTTCATTGAGATAGATGGGCGCTGTGAGTCCTCGCCTAAATCATATGATATTTTCCACAATGGCACCTTTCCACTTTTCTGGACATATATATAGATCCGGCTCGCTAGGTACGTTGCCACTGTGAAGACATTCTCGATTGCCTGTAGAACTGACCGGAAATTTGTAAGGAAACTCCATGACAACATACAATGAGCTTCCGCGTTTCACAAACATATTCACACCCCTGTAGGCGACAGAAGGTTGCGACTTCCCACTTTTTGTATCAGATAACCTCAGCAGGAGACCAAGTTGTACGAGGTCAACACATTTGCCGAAGGTTGTCGCATTAGAAGCATAGAGATCTGGAACTTTGGCTTGGTTTGCCAGGTAGGATTCCTCCCTGTACAGAACCAATGCTGTTTTAAGAGGAGGTCATTTATTTCAACATCTTCTGGTGAGTCTGGAATTTTATATTTCTATGCTATTGAATACTTGGAATGGGTCTATGTAATTCGTTAATTGATTCATCGCGGCTTTGTCTTCATATGCTCTTCTTATCTGACCTACCCGATATGTTGTACTATATAATCGTCTCCGCAAATATTTAGAGGCATCTTGCTCAGTAGAGGTCCTGCTGTCTGTTGGTTCATATAGTTCGGGAGCTCAAAATACCCCGCCATAGTCAGGACTTGAACGCGAAAGTATTGTGATTCAGGGAAACCAGGATCAGGGCCGAAAATTGTCTCGCTCATTCGATACCGCATATTCCTATTCAATATAACATTAGAACATGCCCACTTCCCGAACAGCAGGTATAAGCGACCGCAGAATACCCAATGTTAATATAATGAACTGTTGCTGCTGTTGCTCTCCACTCTGCGGGGAAGTGGGGAAATGGGAAGTGGATAAGGCCGCACTGCACTGCATTATAGTATACTTCCACTGTCAATGCTACCCCAGACATCTGTGCTTCACAGATCGACCAAGTCCCCTACCCAATTCTCTAAGCGCAATAATCACACTGGAACTCTGCCATGTTACGCATCGTGACCGACATGGTCGATCGCCATGGTGATTTCCCTCTAAGGAATGGCCAAGCTGTTCCTGGAATGCGAGACACGAGCAGCGGGATCGCGTCTGCTAGTATTCCTCCACGCGATCCGATCCCTGTTATCCACTGCATTAATCTCAAAGCCAAGTTAGGACCAGGTCAAGGACTGGGTTCCCCGCAATTGTCTTTTCTTCGGACATGGATTGACCCGAAGACCAATCGATTTCTTCCCCTCCTTTGACCGGCCCTGTGTTTACAGGCGAATCTCCTGATACTTTCCATATACCCCGGTCTAATATTGCCCGCGCAGGAACCGGGAAAACATACTAGGAGCTCTGCAATCTCCGACCGGATTTACCGGTACGTTATCTGAGCGGTGCTTTTCTATAAATTGGGAGGTTACTGCTGTGCAAAATTCACGGCTGGTCATTCCATCCACATGCAACCATGGGGTTTAAGAGCTACTCCCTGGGCTTATTACTTGGCCTCTCGCTGGGTTCTCTTTCTCAAGCTGAGAATATTACGAGTGACACTCACTTTTATGGCCAATCTCCACCTGTTTATCCTTCTCGTATGTCGCTTTCCTGTGCCCTGTTTTGACCTAACTTACTTACATGAAATACAAAGCCGAGGGAAATGGCTCTGGTAACTGGGAAGCCGCTTATGAAAAGGCCAAGGAGTTTGTAGGCAAATTGTCGGCAGAGGAGAAGGTCAATTTGACCGCTGGTGTCTCTGCGAACAATGGATGCTCGGGTAACATTGCGGCGATCGAGCGTCTCGGTTTCCCTGGGTTCTGCGTCTCAGACGCTGGAAATGGATTGGTAAATATTGCACTACATATCCTGAATTTCAAGAAACTGACAAAACTAGAGAGGAACCGACTACGTCAACAGCTGGCCAAGCGGGCTTCATGTGGGAGCTAGGTACAATGATCCCTCCCCTCATTTTCAATCGCACTAATTCGCCATATAGCTGGAACAAAGATCTCGCAAAGCAACGCGGAGCACACATGGGCGCTGAATTTCGCAGGAAGGGTGTCAACCTTCTACTGGGCCCCGTGGTCGGACCTCTTGGTCGCGTCGCTGAGGGTGGTCGCAATTGGGAAGGCTTCTCAGATGACCCATACCTCTCCGGCGGCTTGGTTTACGAAACAGTTCATGGAGTCCAGTCATCCGGTGTCGGAGTTTCCACTAAGGTAAGTAATTACTCTCTCATTGGTTGTACTGACATATACTAATTAGAGCCAGCACTACATCGGAAACGAGCAAGAGACGAACCGGAACCCCGAGACAAATGAACAAGGGGAGTACACCGAGGCTGTGTCATCTAATATCGACGATAAGACTATGCACGAGCTTTACCTGTGGCCTTTCCAAGATGCTGTACTTGCTGGAAGTGCGTCGATCATGTGTTCGTACCAGCGTGTTAATAACTCCTACGGTTGCCAGAATAGTAAGACCCTTAATGGGCTTCTCAAGACTGAACTTGGCTTCCAGGGTAAGTTTACAAAACATCTTACGTGAGACGCTTTTATGGCAGAGCTGATGTTGTCAGGTTATGTTGTTACTGATTGGGGTGCTCAGCATGCTGGTATTGCTGGAGCTAATGCTGGTCTGGATATGGTTATGCCTTTTTCGGAGACGTGGGGAGATAACCTTACGATCGCGATCAAAAATGGTTCTATGGAGGCATCTAGATTAGATGATATGGTCACCCGGTAAGTATGCCTCTAATTAATTGGGAGAGAAAGTTAACTTACTCTGCTTCTAGTATCATGGCAACATGGTACCAACTCAATCAAACCGAAAACATCCCCAACCCCGGTATCGGAATGCCAGCAGATCTCACGGTGCCTCATAAGCAGGTCATTGGCAAATCTCCCGACTCAAAGTCCGTCCTTCTACAAGGCGCGATTGAGGGCCATGTTCTCGTAAAGAACACCGACAATGCCCTTCCTCTGAAATCTCCCAAACTGGTCTCAGTATTCGGATACGATGCCGCCCCATCAGACTTCCTCGAGGTCTCCCTCGCACAACAGAATGACAGCCCTCCTTATCAAAATTCCACCCTTTATGTTGCCGGTGGCTCCGGTGCCGGCTCTGCTGCTTACCTTGATGCTCCGATCGACGCTATTCAGCGCCAGGCTTATGTCGATGATACATCCGTCATGTATAACTTCTACGATCAGGATCCCGATGTTGATGCGAGTTCTGATGTTTGTATCGTTCTTGTTAATGATTATGCTACTGAGGGCTTTGATCGTCCCGGTTTGAGCGATGAGTATAGTGATACACTCATCACCAATGTGGCAAGCAAGTGCGCGAATACAGTGGTCGTTATTCATAATGCCGGTATTCGCGTTGTCGATGACTGGATTGAGAATTCTAATATCACCGCAGTTATCTTTGCTCATTTACCTGGCCAGGATACTGGTCGCTCGCTTGTGGATATTATTTACGGTCGTGCTAATCCCTCGGGTCGTCTTCCTTACACTGTCGCTAAGAAGGCTTCGGATTATGGGGATCTTCTTTCTCCCACGCAGCCAGAGGGTGATTATTGGCTTTTCCCGCAGTCGGACTTTACTGAGGGGCAATTCATTGGATATCGCGCCTTTGATAAGAAGGGCATTACTCCGCGCTTTGAGTTTGGATATGGTTTGTCCTATACCAGCTTCAAGTACTCCAATTTGAAGACCCAGAAGTCGAACAAGCCCACTTCGCAGTATCCCCCCTCAGCAACCATTGCGGAGGGTGGTAATCCACATCTGTGGGACGAGCTGATGACTGTCACCGTCAAGGTAGAAAATACCGGCAGTATGGATGGCGATGAGGTTGCTCAGTTGTATCTTGGAATCCCTGGGGGTCCTGTCCGCCAGCTCCGTGGGTTCGAGAAGGTTTCTATTGCCAGTGGGAAAACTGAGTCTGTTACTTTCGCGCTTACTAGGAGGGATTTGAGTAGCTGGGATGTTACTGCTCAGCAGTGGGCTTTGCAGGATGGGGAGTATAAGGTTCATGTTGGGCACTCCAGCCGCAATCTTCCTTTGACCACCACATTCTCCTTTAAAGGATGAATATTTTGTTTACTTTCACTGAGCTCGGCTTGTGTCATATATCCTGCCGATCATTTTATCCGAGGTAGAAATTTTAATATTCTAATCTCATAAACACTCGGCATTTACTAATTTTGTTGAGCATATATGCATGAATGTCCTTGCCCAGTATAGACTTGTAAATAGTTCTGAAATGGAATCGATTATCTTCATAGGAAGTCAAACTTATAGTTTTCATCCACAACAGTCGACCAGGGGTTCCGCAGAATTTCCAAACAGATTAGTGGCTGATTATATGGGTATACATGCTCTGCTCAATCCTTATTTGCGCCTTCCTGGGAGAGAAATGGTATCGAACATCATTTATGAGATCTATTTCTCATCTCTAGTCTAGCCATCCAAACATATACAAAGAAATGTGAAAATAAAAAGAATACATCATCGGGAATCGAAAGACATAACAAAAAAGTTTAAAGCTTGCTCTTGGGAGGCTCGTTCTTGAGAAGAGCCGCGTTCCAGGGATACGGGTCGAACACCAGGTCGTTCACGGGGTTCTCCTGGCTGGCCCGGTGGAACAGATCCTCGTAGACCTTGCCATCATACCTCCCCAGACTGCTGTCGAGTTGCCAGTCAGGAATGGCCCAGGCGTCGACGAGACGGATGGCGTGGGGACGGATCTGGTCGAGCAGCTTCATGACGGCGGTGGTGCGGGTCAGGGTGATCTGGCGCACAGTGACGGCGCCGGAGGAGAAGAACTCGGCGGCTTCGCGCTCGAGAGTGTGTAGGGAGTGAAGGCGGAAGAGAGCGTGCATGAGGGTCTTGGTATCGGAGTCAATGGATTGCGACAGCTCGGGCGAGGAGACTGCTTCGTAGAAGTTCTTCACAACCAGGTACTGGGAGTGAGCGGTAGACAGGCGCCAGAAGTCAACCAGAAGGCTGTTCCATGAGCGCTTCTCAGCGTCGCGGTGCTTAAGGGCCTCGAAGGTGAGGTGGGCAGTACGCCAGGCAAAGGCGTCCACGATGTCAGAGTCTGTCTCGAGTACGTCGAATGAGGCACCCTTCTCGCGGCGATCAAGGTAGTTGCGGAGAATGCGGGAGGTGTCATTGTCAGCGGACTTGCCAGAAAGTACGGCGCGGGCCGACTTGAGTAGGTAACGGGCGACCTGCTGGGTCAGCATGTAGTTGTCACCCTCCCAGGTGAGAGTGGGGAGGTAGTCAGAGTAATAAGATCCGATGCCGCTGTAGCTGCTGTAACCATGGCCACCACAAGCGCGACGGCAGACCTCGAGACCCTCACCAGCGGTAGTACTGGCAAGTGCCTTCAGACCACAGGAAGTGGCATGCAGATCAGCCAGGAGATCAGCACCAGCGCGGAGCTCCTCAGGGCCAGCACCACGCGAGTCCTGACCGGGGGAAGCGGCAGCCTTCATGCGCTGCTGGTTCTCCTGGTACAAACGCATCATACCGCGACCGGTGAAGTGCAGGGCGTACATGGAGGCCAAAAGCGGCAGCAGACGGACCTGCACCATCTTGTAGTTGAGGACCTGGTTCTCGCCGGCATTGACATCGGCATCACGGTCCTGGAATTGTCTGCGAACGGCAGCGTAACGGGTGGCGATGGTCACACCACGAGCCAGGACACCACCGGACTGCAGGACAATGTTGGATCGGACCCAGGTGAGGGTTCCGTAGACGAGGGTGGGGAGGGCGGGGCGGATGTACTTGTTGGTGTCCTTGTCGATGCGGGAGAAGCGGGCCAGCATGTTGATGTGGGGGATCTTAACATTGTTGAACAGCAGGAAGCCATTGTCCATGGTGCTGGGCAGGGTTAGCTATTGCTGGTGATTTTGAGTGGGCAGAAATCGTGGGATACTCACTTGTAGCCAAATTTGGGACCAATGTCACCCACATAGACGTTCTCCAACGGCTGGTGAGTCTCAAGGTCACGGACCTGCACCACGAATGGGTGAGGACCGTAGTTCTTTCCGCCGATGAACAGCTGAGCCATCACGACGGCGTGGTTGGCAGTGCGACCGAGGGAACCGATCCACCATTTGGAGGCAGTGAGGGTGGGAGAGTTGATGGAGAAGGTCTTGTCGTCGGGGTTCCAAGTGGCGGTAGTCTCGAGACCACGGACATTAGAGCCGTGGCCCAGCTCTGTTTGAGCATAGCAACCGATGATTTGGTATTTGATGGCGCGCTCGAGGAAGATCTTGTGCTGTTCGGGAGAACCTTGTTCGCGGAGGGTCACCTAAGAGTTGGAGAGCCGTTAGTATCCGTTCGTTGCACAACTGCGTGAAGTGTTGCTCTCTCGAGAACAAAGTACATACCAAGAACATGCTGGCATGCAGGCCATAAGGTGTTGGCTCTCCGATCAGCTCATTGGCAGCGTGGAGCTCCTCCATGGACCATTGGTGCTGTTCGGCCAGCTGTTGCAGGCGCTTGGCCTTGGCCAGCGACCGCTGGAGACGATCGACACGGCCGAGCGTATGGTTCTGAGACTTGTCGAAGACCTTCTCGGGCTGCAGAAGATCGAGCAGGTGCTTTTGGCGCTGGAGGAACTCCTTGGTGTGCAGCAATTCAGACAATTTCTCGACATTGACGTTAGACTGGGCGCGCTCTTGGGCGAGTAGCTCGGAACCCTGTGGGCCCGCGGGCGTGAGGGCCTTGACCCAGTCCGGAAGAGGAGAAGGCATGTTGTGGTGAGGGAGGAAGAAAGATGGGGAGATGAAGAGGAGAAAGAAGAAAAGTGGAGGAGCAGCAGAAATGGAGGAAGCCGCTATTTAGACTCCAGAGAGGGAAGGAGCGCCCATGGGGAAGAAGAGAGGGAAGGCGCGAGTAAGTGGAAGGCCGAGGGCCGAAAAGGGAAATGCCTCGGCTATCCGTATCGGGTAAGCGTGATATACATATACAGTGTATATTGTAAGGTGGAAGTATACGGTGTATATGTTGACAGTCTACAGTCTACTTCAGAGCTCCATATTATTCCAGTGTCTACACAATAGTATCCCATGGATATCCAGTATCCCCATCTTCTTCCCCTCTTCCCTCTTCACCAAGTCCACCTTGCGGGGGACCGGCTGGCCCAGTCCCGGGGTCATCCAACCGCGAAGTCGGCACCCATCTTAATTAGGCCTAGCGTGGCTCTAGTTGGTTTAGTTTAACTGGAGTGGACGGAGTTGAAAAGATCCCTTGGGTTCACTTAGAGTAAGCGATCGCCACTGGATCTAGTGGTCGGCTGATGGCCCGGCGATGGCCGAACGCCTCATTTGGAGGTGCCTTTTGACCTCGGCTCAGCCTGCCCGTCTATTCTTGCCGACTAGAGGGGTCGTACAAACATGCGCCATAACCCCCTCAATCCGACTTTGGTGTTTCTTAGCATGTTCTACACGAGTCTAGTGACTGCCGCCCGCATAGAAAATGTGCCGAACACTTGAGCCTCTCTCTTCGGGGTGAGCCGATCAGTCGGGGAGGTCCTAAGAAGACGAGGTACTGCCAGAGATGAAAATATATTCATCAATTTTGTATTCGCTATGCATTCCGCTGTTTTTTAAACCACATACAGCCTGTTCATCCTAGCAAAGCAAGTAAAAGTGCGATGGCCATCGGAGCCAGCGGCTCGGGAGACAAGAGCAGTTTCGGATCAGATAAGCAGTTCCCGACTTTCACATGTTCACATGCCAGTGCCTCTCTGCTTGTGATAGTACATCATTTATCCTCTTCCACCAAGGCTCGTGGAATCCCACATGGTGCATTACGCATTATTCCTCAATTATCACCGCATTCTTCCGATCACTCGCTGCGAACCTTCGACACCCGCGGTAATCCCAACCACGCGAGGAAAATGGCCCCGGACAGAGCAATAATGAACGGCTGTAACACGCGCACCCCCTTTGCCTGTGCCAATGCACCGACAGCAAATGGCAGAATAGCTGCCCCAGACCCTCCAAATGCTGCAGCGAATCCAATCGAACTGACATGCAAGTGTCGAGGTAACAATTTAGCAATCATCACCACGACACCTGGGAAAAGGGGTCCTAGGAAGAAACCTTGCAGTGAAACTGCTACCGCTGATGCATAGAATTCAGGCACGAGCCACAGTACGAGGCCGAAGGCTATCGAGAGCAGAATATATGCCTGTGGTCCATCGTTAGCTTGACTCTTTTACTGTTTCACTAAGAGAGGAACGGGGACACACTGCAATGGCCAACTTCTCCCCTACTCGCGGCGTCACAAATCCTAACAGAATCCGTCCGACTGTGATACCCAACCAGAAACCCGTCGCCGTCATACCGCTGGCAAAGGCACCCCCGTTTCGCACGCGGATCATAAATGTCACGATCCATCCTCCCAGCGCAACCTCCACCCCCACATACCCGAGCAAGAACAAAGAGCACAGCCAAGTGACTCGTGCAGAGGGGCGATGAAAGAGCGCTGTGCTGAGTCCTCCTTTTTTGTTCTCACCGACGGCTGCGGCAGTCGCTTGTCGGAAGACTGCGCCTGTTGCTTTCCAGAAGCAGGTACCGCAAAAAATGAGTTCGATGAGTGCACAGCCAACCTGCACCGACGAATTGTATAAGCTTTTGAGAAGCTACCAGCGATCTGGTGGAGGTGAATGCTTACCATGACATAGTAGAAAACGTACCAAGGCAAATTAGCCCGCGCAATCATCGACGTGGCAATCAACGGACTGAGTACCGCGCCCATTCCGTATATACCATGCAACAGACCCAGCAATTCATTCGAATGAGCCATATTCCCAATCCAGGCATTCCATGCCGCATCTTCTAATCCGTTGCCAAAACCAGCAAAAATGAAGGAGATTACAAGGACTGGGTATGGCGGGTGGACGCAATTGACGATGTAGGCAATCAGATGGCATCCTGGTCCGATCAGTGCGGGTCCGCGTTGCCCGAGTGAAGTGTGAATGCGATGATTTAGGAATGCTGCAAGAGTGTATCCCACCAGTGGTGATAGGAAGACAAGCGATACGATCGTGTAGGAGAGATCGTAGTAGGATTCAAGCTGGAATCGTTAGTATCGCGTGCGCAGAGTGGGGATGGGATGCGGATGGCTGGTCTTACATAGGGGATCAGAGCCTAGAAGCAAAAGATTAGCCTGGATTCTACTTCGATATGTTTCAAGTAGTATCGAGCTCCCCAGGACATTCACTCACACCATACGCCGCATCATTCGCGCCCATGACCAGGAAACTCCAGAAAGTCGAGAACGAGCGATAGGCGTTAATCCGGGGCTGATTCCACTTCTCCAGCGCGACGAACCCATCCGATGAATCTGTTGATCGCGCACTTGGAGCCAACGCCTCGAGAGTAATGCTGTTCCCATCGCGCGACTGTCCCTGTTCCTGCACTGTACATGTGGAGGCCATACTTACCCCACAACAAGCATCGGAGAATATCTGCAGGTTGTTGGAATAGTTAGGAATGTGCGACTGCGACTGCGACTGCGACTCCGACCGGATGTCATTTATTTATCGACGATCAAGCCAACTCCACTGACTTAGCACACACCCCAGTGGCTCTTCTTGCCACCCCGCGCGCCTTGAGGGGTTGCTTGGCGGCGGAGTCTCGCCCGTTTTGCCGCTTGCGGCAAGTGGTCGCCGCGGCTACCTACTACTTTAGGGTATTGGGAGCGCAGGCGGAGTTGGTGACGTTTAGCTTGAAATATTCTATGTACCGTAGACTATTGATATCATGGAATTAAGGGTCACCATGGTAGTCGTGGGCCCTTCAGTTCTTTCTGTAGATATGCTGGAACGTTTGGCCTCTTTGTGCGGGAATAGTTAGAGAAGGTTGGTTATTTTGGCTCAGCAGGCAAGCAATAGAATGAACTTGATTTTACTGCTCATTCATTCTCGGCACTCGATGCTTTTCTTTTCTTTGTATTTTTGCTGCTTGGGTTCCATTCATGATGTTGAAAGGTAACGCCCGTGATGAAAGCCGCTGTATTTCTTTATCTTGCTCAGTCTGTGGAAACTGTCGAGGGCTACAAGAAGAGACAACACGGCTCCATGAGAGGATAAATCATATTTCAACCTTTTTAGCACAGAGCTACCCTACACAATGGCACCAACAACTCGAAGTCAGGCGCGGATCACAGGTGAGATCCTTAGACGAGGAATGCGATTAGCCTCGCACATATAAATGGAGCAATCGCATTTGACTTTCGCTTCTAACAATGCATGTGCTAATGATAGGTTATAGAAGCCATTAAGGTTGGATTTACAGGAGTACGCTCTGGCGTAGACCTTAGCGATCCTGGAGTGCCACCCCCTAGGAAGAAATGGCCTGACAGAAGGACGCCTATTAGGGATCCAGCAATGGTACCGAAAGGATGGAATGCAAGCGAGACGGATATTCACGACGAGTAAGATCTTGCTATATAAAATAAAAGTCCAATCTACTAAGGATACCCCAGCGACGTACTTGCTCAGATTGAGAGGGCAAAGGAGAGAATGAAAGAGAAAATTCTACCATCATTCTTCGAAGAAAGATTGGCATATTATGAGGGCAGAAAGAAGCGTAGCGAGTATGTGAATATTCAGGTTAACCATATCCCCCATTAATTTAAAAGGACTAATGAAAGCTCCTACGATAGTGAACTCGTTGCAAAGTATCCCAAGGGTCTTAGCGGAGCGGTAATACAGCGACTAGAGAGTCTGAAGTTCATAGAGAAAGATCTCGAGGAGAATGGCGATATCAATAAGCAACTTCCTAATGTCAAATCCCTAATAAAGGCCTACGAATCCAAAAGATTGAAATGGACATCTGGGAAAGTTACGAAGTGGTATCAGGGAAAGTGTGTCGACAGACCACGCGACTTGGATTGGGACGAAGTCCACAAAGTCGCCTCCCAATTGAAAGCTCATGACAGCTTTTGGATAGAAGGAGTGGGTTTCCATGATTTGCCAATTATTTTACTCGCCGCTAATTGGTAGGACTCAGACTGCGCAGCCGGGGCCACAATGGGAGCTCTCATGGATGGTAATTCCACCGAAGAATAGCCTGGGGCATATGCATTGGGTAAGAATGAGTCAATCTGAGCTAGACTCTAGTTATAAGTGCTTATTGTGGGATTAGATCGATATAGCATTTCGTGTCCCCAATGCCAAAAATCCGGACGCATATTTGGAGCTTCAATTTGTAGATGACACGGGCGCCTCGATTCCTGACATCTACGACACAGATCTAACAGACATCCAGATGATATGTGGAAGCAAGGCTACCGCATGTGCATCGTTCGATATAGAGACTGCGAATGGCAAAGTCACTAGAGAAACATATCATTTCCAGGCTGCTATTCTAGTTGGTCCCGACAAACATGTAATGGGAGGAAGGTGGTTTGATGTCCAAACTAGTGTCTGTCATCGACCGGCTTCTTGGAGGGGCCCGAGACTGAGTGGAATTTGGATTCGACATGTACTTTACCAGGCTACGGTCCCGGATAAACATGGCAATTGGTATATTAGCGACAATTTGGATGAGTTAAGTCATATTGTGCCTAGGGTCAATCTGGCGGAATCCAAGACACCAAAGTTTGTTAGTAGTAGAATGAAGAACTTCGAATTCGACTCTATCCCGGAGCCGATGGACTTGGATTCATGAGAGATATACCAGGGACGAATTTGTCATACCGTATCTATTTACGATGGAGAGTGGGCGGAATGTCGTGTTTTACAGCCCGGATTTGTCCTTGCGAATTTTCATTTCTTTAGTTGTTAGGAGTTGTTGAATATGAAAGTTTCATGGGGGAGGGGCGGGGAGTCAATATCCAAACGTTTTGAGAAAAAGAAAAATTCAACAAAATATAAATACAGCACGCCCAAGATGTCCTGACAGCTGCACCCTTCAATTGTTTGACGTAATGTATAGTAGCGATAACGCAAGTCACCGTTGATGACGAATGTGGATGCTATACGTCCTTTGGCAGCCACCCAGCTATAAGTAGGTAATCGAGAGCTTTATTCTCTCCCTCTTAAATAACCAACCAACAACCAATTTCACTACATTTCTACATCCCCTCCTTCCTATCAACCTCTTTTACATGAGAAAGACAAAAATGCCAATCTTGGTAGCTAACATACCGATTATTTATCCACCAATTAGCTTCCGGGGGCCCCGTTTCATCCGCGATTTCTCCGCATTTAAATTCAAAGGAATCCGCTCGGTCATGCTGCCTCAGAACTTGAACGACTGAAAATGAGTTTCACTAACCCAATCATTCCGGGATTTAATCCGGATCCTTCTATAGTGCGGGTTGGCCGCGACTTTTTCTTGGTCACCTCAACTTTCGAATACTTCCCCGGAGCCCCGATTTATCATAGTCGAGATTTAATTAAATGGAAACTCATCGGACACGCATTGACAAGGCCAAGCCAGCTCCAAATCCACACACCCGAGCCTGGAGGTGGTGTGTGGGCCACGACGATTCGATACCACCGCGGAGTATTTTATATCGTTACAGCTAGCTTCCAGCGCTACCGTCCCCAGGAGGACGACCGAGTCTGGCCGCAGGGGTTTTATGTCAAAACTAGTAATATCTGGGATGATAGTACTTGGTCGGATCCTGTTTACTTTGACCAGGTTGGATTTGACCAGGATGTGAGTTTTCCGTGCTCTGAATTTAT
The DNA here is from genome assembly GCA_027569595.1 of Penicillium sp. G339. Taxonomy (NCBI): domain Eukaryota; kingdom Fungi; phylum Ascomycota; class Eurotiomycetes; order Eurotiales; family Aspergillaceae; genus Penicillium; species Penicillium sp. G339. The sequence goes on from JAPDFJ010000039.1 coordinate 155,177, forward strand.
TGATTATCGCTGACAGCAACTAGCTATATTGGGATGATGACGATACCGTATATCTGTCATCCACCTATCGGAAGCTGAATCCTACACCCGGGGCTAAGCTGAAGGATTTTGCCATTCACATATGCACGGTCGATCTTGAGACCGGACACTCCACTTCTGAGCCAAAATTGATTCGCGAGTCTTCATCTGGGGTTGCAGAAGGGTCCCACATTTTCAAAAAGGGTCGCTATTGGTATCTTTTCACGGCCGAGGGAGGCACCGAGAGTGGACATTGCGAGTGGGTTAGTCGCAGTGAGAATGGGCCACTCGGACCGTGGGTGTTGGGACCCAACAATCCCCTCTGGCGCAATGGATCGGAGGACGAAGTGCAAAATACGGGACATGCAGATCTGGTTGAAGATGCGGAAGGTAATTGGTGGGCGGTTTTGCTTGGCGTTCGGCCTGTACGAAAGGAAGGGGAGTGGGAAGAGTCTGTTCTAGGTGCGTTTCACCCATTCGATACATTCAATCATGTATTAACTAACCTTAATAGGTCGAGAGTCTTTTCTGGTTCCGGTGTCATGGGAGAATGACTGGCCAGTGATCAACGGCGGAAACAAGATTACCCTTGACTCAACTGGACCAGGTCTCTATCAGTTTGAGATACCCGTGGCCTGGAGGGATGACTTTGAAAGTCGGAATCTCCAATTGGGATGGTATAGAAAAAGTGAGTTAATATGCACATCTAGCAGGATAGTTGCTCACCACCGTCATCTAGATACTCCGTTCACAGCTGATTACTCACTAAGTGAGCGACCAAATTACCTTCGGCTATATGGTGGACCGTATAGTCTTTCAGTTCCGGCATGTCCAACATTATTCCTGCGTAAGCAAGTCCATCGCATCTGCACCTGGGAAACCAAATTGTCATTTAAACCAACCTCAGAACACACTGAGGCGGGCACCGTGCTTTGGTGGAATCACTTCACGTATAGTAGTGTGGGAGTTCGAAAACAGAACGGTGCAAGGATTCTTCGGTTTCGGCCATCGGAAGGTGATGTAGTTGAAAAGGAGTTGGGCCAGACATCCGACCTGATACTCACCATCGAATGTGGTAGGGTGTATCGCTTTGGATTTCGTGAACTGGAATCTTCTGAAATAAGCTGGGTTGGAACAGTCTCTAACAAAGCGGCGACAAAAGCACCTCCGATTGGCGCTTCATTCACAGGGATGATGCTTGGGCTGTATTCGTTTGGTGACCGCCAGAGATGTCTGGTACCTGCCGATTTCGAGTATGCCCAATTTCAATAAATCGTCACTCCTGTGTATTACATGATATATAGCTGCGCCTGGAAGATGTCTTACCAAGAGAAAGCACATCACCCTCAAACGTCGAAATTCCTGCTTTTGACCCCGAAATAACTACCCTAGTTTGAAATGAACATAAGATTCCTAGATTGTGTCTAAATGCATTTCTTCGAAATCACCCTTTGTAAAAGGACTACATCTGAACCCAAAATGATTCTGGGCCACAAACATCTGTGATATTTTCTATTGACAGTGACAATCAAAAGCTACTCTTCGAATGTATGCAATCGATGTCTCCATCCATTATGTCTTGAAATTATTTGGCTCTTTCGACCTAGCATGATCAAACCCGAGCATCATGTATTAATTTCTAGCATGCTAAGGTTACCTGCGATGAGTTATAACTCAGTGGAAGTACTTGGGAACAACGCCCTTCACCCTCAACCAAGCCGCATCTAAAGCCTCGACCATTTCTTCCGGCAGTGGGCCCTTTTCCATATCGACAAGGTTTTGCTCCAGCTGCTGAGCACTACTTGCACCCACAATGATAGCATCGCCAAATTCCCTCTTCATTCCACTGTGATGAGACAACCAGCGTAATGCGCACTCCGCCTCTGTCAGTCCGTGCTTGCTAGCGACCGGTCGAATTACATCCAGAGCATCGAAATAAAAGTCATTCCAATAGCGACCGCGGTGTAGATTTCCTTGCCATCGCTTAGGGTCGAATCGAGAGCCAGGCTCATGATCGCCCTCGCTCATGTCGCGGCGATAGCGGGAGGTGAGGAATCCGCCCGCAAGGGGCTGGAAGCAATAGAGGGCGATGTTGTAGTGTCGCAGACAGGTCAGAAGCTCGGGCTCAATCGCGCGATGCAGGGCATTGTAGATTCCTTGGTAGACACTGGGCTTGATCCATCCGTTTTTTTCGCAGATCTCGCAGATCTGAGCGACCTCCCAGGACATGTAGTTGCTGATTCCGAAACGAGTGAAGTATCCCTCTTGGTGGAGCTTGTTGACTTCGCGGAGAGTGTCTTCGAAAGGTGTTTTGCGGTCCGGGCCATGAAGATACCACATATCGAGCTTCTGGGTCTTAAGGGCTTCCAGGCTGTCCTTCAGACCTCGACGAAGGTCCTCGGGGGTGTGGTTATAGGAGATATCATAAATGTTGCCCACAGGTGTGCCGGCACTGGGGTAGAGCTTCGTTTCCATGGTTAGTCCTCGCTCTTCCCAGCGAGCCTCTGCAAGAAGCGACTCGGTTGTGCCAGCTCCGTAGACTCGGGCAGTATCGATTTCCTTGTGGCCATGGGCCTGGAAGACATCGAGGATTGCTTCAGCGTCTTTAACGTTTGTCACTCTGACGCCTTCAATGCCTGGTTTGCCCAGGGTCATGGCGCCGAAGACGGCGGGAAGTGCACTCTTTGAAGTCATACTAAGTTTTGTTGAGTCGAGTTGCTTTTTCGATGCACGACATCGCTGCCGTCGGGTATATATATAGCATAGAAAGGGTTTAAGTCATTTCATGGAGATTCGTGTGCTTAATTCCGACGGTGGCTGATGACAATCACGGTGGGCCCATGCTGGTGCAAAGAGAGGGGTATCTTCTAAGTCTATGGAATTTTCGAGCAATGGATGGATTGACGAACCTTGCGGCTTTGAGTCTAGTTAAGTCCGATCAGTAGACGAAGACTCTGAAAGGCGAAAAATGCCGTTGTTCATGTACCCATGAGGATCAAGATGCTCACCGTGATTCTCTAGATCTTTTGCTCTATCGATTGATGAATAACAGGACGAGTTTAGATCTGCCTGCAAGATCCAAACCCCCGTAGTAAACTACCTTAAACATCTCCTCTCCTTAACTCCGATCGAGACCCGCTTGTACGCAGTGATTGGCAGCGAGTCGTCCCTCTAGCGTCAGCGACCCGCATAAATCGAGACGGTCCTCCCACCTTCGCTTTTTCTTCCCAGCCGACCTGCTGACGCTCTAGCGCTGACAACGACCATGCCTACTTCTCCACAAATAACGAAAGCCAGTGTGATCGACGCTGACCAAGTCGACAATTGGGTGGGCCTCACCGACCCGGCAGAACGCCGCAGAAGACAGAATCGAATCAACCAGCGAGCCCGTCGTGAGTGCAGTATCGGGGTTCAGAATGCCAGGGAGCAGAAGCTGACAATAGTTTTGCGCCACAGGGAGACGGCAGCGGTCTGAAGCGAATAAAAATATCCATCCGAAAAGCGTCGTCGCCTCCACCTCCAATTCAACCTCGCCATCCCCTTCCCCATCTCCGACCGCAATTGTCCGCACGAAAGAGAGTATTATCTTGGAGAATGGGTTGTGCGTCAATCGTTGTCTTACACCAGCATTTGTACGGCTCCTGATGGAAAAGTTTGCCCGTACTGCATACGAAAGCTATATGAAAGGGTCGCCAACCTCCGATCACCTCTTAACCCTCACCAAAGTCAATGTTTTTCGCGCGTTTGGGCATAATCTACGAATGGCTGGAGGCTGCTTGGATGATATGGACGATGACGCGGTTTCACACTTCAATAAGGCCTCAGCAGGGCACGAGACACTGGAGGAAACTAGCATGCCACTTAGTCTGCGGCCGACGCGAGTCCAAAAAAAAACACCACACCATCCCTGGTTGGATTTCTTTCCTCTACCCAAAATGCGCGACAACATGATCGAGGCGGGTGATGCGTGGGACGATGAACAACTATGCCTCGATATTATGGGCTTCTGGAATACTGGCTCGGCTGAAAACCCCGGTCTGCTTGTCTGGGGCGAGCCGTGGGATGTGAATAACTGGGAGGTCACCGAAGCTTTCCTGAAGAAATGGTCTTGGATTGTCCGAGGGTGTCCGGAGCTAATGACAGCAACGAACAGTTGGCGAGCGAAGCGTGGAGAGAAGCTCATATTTCGATATATTTGATGATCTACGAATGAATAAACGAATGAATATAGATTCAAACTGCATAGTAAGAATGGGATGCGCAGGGTGACTAAGGTCAGCGACAAAAAGATTTCCTCGCCGAAAGGAATATGTGAAGTAAATACTAAATTTGAAATTTGAAATGTAGTTGTTCAATCTTAGAGCTAGCAGATAACTAATGAAGCATAATGCGACTTGTACGAGTGCCGAGTGGCTGATCCTCGCGACCTAAGACAAGCTGCTCCGCTTAAAAATGACGCTTCTGTGTTTCGAGGAAGGAAACCTGGTAACCATGGCCTGTAGGCTTGCAGGTATTTTGGACTCCAATATATAAGTAGGGCCTTTCTTCTCGATGCTGTACTGCGGGTTCTTCCATACCCATTGAGTTTGGTATTAACCCATAATTCCTCTAAGGATTTCCATTCAGGTAATGTCAGAACTTCAGAGCCAACTCTGATAGGCATGAGACCACCCTCTACCTTGACACGGCACAATGGGCAGCTGTCATGGCTGCGGTGCCAAGTCCAAATGCAGTTTTTATGGTACTTGTGCCGGCAACTAAGTACCCATATGTCTTTGATGAGAGGTTTGTGATAGCTGCGGACTTGTATCCATGCATTTTGGCTTGCTATTTATTTGCCGCATTACCCAAGGTCGAGTTCAAAATCATGAAATCACTCCTGATGTTTCATTAAAAATTCCCCCAGAAATGAAACATGTTTGGGTTCATTGCTGAATATAAAAAAGAGGTTCAGTATCTGGCCCTTCATTCATGATATTTACTTCGACACTGTAAATGAGGTCACATCCCTTTAAAAGATTGTTTCTCGATCTTGTTGAGGACGGAATGTCTTCACTTCAGGGCATCAAAGGAAATGAAGAAAGAGCCGCTGGTCTCGCGCGGTGGTGTTATGAAGGTCCAAGGAGCGGAACATATGGCTAGCCTCACAAAGAAACGCAGCAAACATCATCGTGTACTTTGCACCATGTTGCCTTGATCATTTACGTCCTAGTGTAGAAACTAAGTTCCTGCCTTTAACTGAGGCTTTTATATTGAGATCTCAATTGAAAGCCTTCAAAGTACGGCGCATGACAACACCACTTTACATCTTTCTCACCTCAAACAACTTGAATTTTTTAAATATTTCGAAGCGACCACGAACAGATGTTCTAGTCTGCAAATGGAAGTTAAGATAATTTCAAATTCTGTCAAATCCAAGAATGAAAACGGTGGTAGCTAGCCACCAAAGCTCTCTCGATTCGACCGTCGCTGATATACTGTCACAGAAACTGCCGAGTCAATGATGGCCGAGTATACAAAGCCAAAACAGTGGATCTAGAATCGTTTAAGTGATGTCGTAAAAATATGGCAAACCAATTCAAAGTCATATTCATTCTACCCGGCCCCACGAAAAAGACGCAGGTAGAATTAGTGCTACTGGTTTCGCGGCTTAATGATGTCAACCCGACGCCCTGGGAAACAGAAAGGTAAATAATACGCTGTGCAACATTGATTCTGGGCATTGTAGTAAACAAGGCAACCGGAAGCGTTAGATGAGTGTTGCGAAAATGACTCGTGGAAAATTCAGGGGTATCAAATAGCTCGTCATAATAGAAAATCACTGATCCATGATCATGCAGGCAACTACCATGGACGTTGTCATACCTCCTGTTGCAGTATAACTATCTCGGAGCCTATTTTCATCACCACGCCCCCTTGGTTCTAGCTGGCAGCTTTTCTCCCACAGCTCGTGCAATTCGACGGCTGACTGTAACTGGGTCGCAAAGTGTTCTTGTAACTCGGGAACTGGTTTCAAACAGTATGGGGCCTCTTTAAAACGCTGAATATCATGAATGGTTGATGCCAGCATGGTATATTTGTGGAAATTGATGAGTCCTTCCGAAGTCAATGGAGGATTTCCATCTTCGATGAAGGTCAAGTCTTTCAAAAAAAGGCCTGTACGAGACAAAGAATATTAGTTTCCGATATAGATAAAACCTGATGTGATGATACTGATACTAACCGAGAAATGGTATGCATGGTGGAACCGCAGCTCGGATTGTCTCTCGATAGGCATGATAGTTTTGCGTGCTAGATATCATGGCTTGCAATGGAGATAACACGTTGCAGCTCCGTTCAGTGACCATTGCCCATGTTCGACTCAACCGGTAGATTGGAGCGCTTTCCAGACCGGATAGAATACTAATGACTGTGGAATAGTTTTTCAAATCCTGGCAAGCCTATAGAAGTCTTCAACTTAGCATATGGATTACTCAACCTTTTTTAAGTGCAGACCTACACTTGCCACGTTAATGAGGTGACCTATAACCTGCGTCCGCTTTTTGAGTTCAGATTCCGCGAGTATAAGAGTGACAACCCAATTGGAAATCTGATTTGAGTATCGGATTGAGGCCCTGATATTTGGCGCAGGTCCCGGACCCCCCGAACTATCTTTCTTTGACCACGCTTTGTTCAACAGCTCCCTTGGCTGTATTTTGCCGAACATGGATGCCTCCATGATAGTTAATTGCCGTGCAATTTCTTTGGCATCGATTTTGAGGAATTGGAGTTTGTCTAATTTCTTTGGAAGAATAGGCTTTGGTGCGTTTGACGCAGATGGCTGAAATGTCTTGATGTTCCCAAGGCCTTCGAGTCGGCATTGAATGATTGAGAGGAGTTGACGAGCCGCGACAGCTTCAGAAGCGTCGGTGATCCGGTATACAAAGGACTTGATCTCAATCAGATCTTGATTCACGGTAGGGTCACAGCGACTTGAGTCGGTCCAAAAGCTTTCAAGCCATTGCTTGAAAATGTTTATCACGCGTAATCGCACCAAGGGCTTTATGTGATTTGACCATTCGGCAGCCCGGGTTGAATTCAGAGCTGATGGTGTCCCATCAAAGCGATTAATGAGAAGTCGAATAAGCTCATTTGTGGATAAAAAGTATTTGTATGTTGTGAGGAATGTACGGTTGAAAGAGGCATCAAGCTTGTCATGACGGGTGAGATGCTCCACTAAAGCTGCGATAGTTCCTGCCTTGACAACTTGAATTCCTCCATTGTAGTCATAGACCAGCGACTCCGAAAACTCAGAGTTACAAGAGATGGAAAACTTCCTCTCCTTTGTGTTTCGTCCATCCATGATGAATACAGAACCCTGTAAGATTTTCACAGCAGGATATCTGCCTTCTGAGTTGTTTTGCTTCATTCGGCTAGTCTATGCTTTTCGTCGTACGACACAGTGCCTGAAACAGAGCGTCCCCGAATGGATTTTGCTGCTAAAGACCTCGATGCAAGCTACCTTGATGGGCTGTGGAGAGGGTAATGTGCAGGAAAGCAGGAAGAAAGTGATGCGGCGTTTCTTTCGGTAGTGGGGTGTTCCGCATAAGGCCAGTGTGCTTGCGAGCCCGTGCACACAGCCCCGTCTGCAAGTCAAATTCAAATTCGGCCTTAAACGTAGGCGCTTGGAGCGGTATCCGATCTCGGCTCTTCGACCCACCACCATATGGCATTGAGTGGTTCACTAGAACTCTAGGCGCCGAGTCCTATCTCGTGTAGGAAGGCGCTTTGGCCGAGACTGGTCGTCGTAGCTTCAGCCCAAAGAACTGTCTACCTTGGCAGTACGTCATATGCGCACGGTTAAATTACGACAGTTTGAACATGATCTACATACACTACCGAGGAAAGTGGAACTAAAGGTGTCAAAATAAAATGTCGTCATATTCATAAAAGTGTGTGGTTTTAGACCTGCATTCCTCAGAAGACTGTTCCCCTGACTTGGACCTTCCTCTTCAAATCAATGTCCTTGATGAGGATCGTCCAGGGAATTGCTAAAACCATGATGCCACATCCGACAGCAAGGAGTCTGAGCTCGGAGTACGCATAGGCTTTTTGAATTGCAAGCCTGGGGGCACTTCCAACGGGATAGCTCGTTTGGGTGACGAGATCCTCGTAAATATTGTGCAGATTTGGCAATGCTGACTCCGGAAGGTATTGTAGGAGAGCTTTCATGTATGTGTTTTGCCAGATAACGGTGCTTATGGTGAGTCCAGTAGAGTCACCGATAGTACCAACAACATTTAACAATGCTAGGGAGGTTGCAATATGCTGGTGGTCAACTGCAGCTAGAATGGAGAGTTGCTCCACTAGAATGAAAATTGAACCACCGATAGCAAGGAAGATTTGACACATCACCTGGTAGCCGACGTGCATATTCGGATGGCGGAAGTGAATTAGCAGTCCTTGGGCAAGTATGTAGAGTGGAACAGCAATGTAAAGACACCATTTATAGCGACCCGTTGCACGAATGGCCCATCCGAGGAATAATAGGAGGACGCCAGAAATCACATCGAAGATGTTGTTGACCATATTAGCAGTAGATATAGTAAGGTCGTTATTTACCTGCAACCAGGAGGTGAGGTAGTAGCTCCAGCAGTAATTCGATAGCTGGTAGGTGGCGTCTAATAGAACTGCGCCAATGATTGTACGGTTTGTGAGCAAGCGCCACTCGAAGAGGGGCACCGGTGCAAGCCATCTCTCCCAGGTTGCAAAGAAGAACAGCATCGAGAAGCCCACCACAATCATAGCGATGATGTAGCCCGACGCCCAGCCCTCGGGTGCATAGTCGGCTATATCAAAGGGAAGTTCGAACAGAATAAGACCAGCAGTAAAGACTAATATGCCAAATACTGAATCTCAAAGTCAGCAAACGATCGTGTTGCAGCCTGAAGCTCAGGGTAAGTAATGGAGTTCGTGATCCTTACAGTCAAACTGAATTGTCCAGTGGCAAATGCTTTCCAGGATGGTGCGGCCACTAGGTCTTTTGACCCGATATCCTTCCTTCTGGGCCTTGTGAAGATTGTATTTCATCATGATGTATAGAGGCGCAGCAAAAAGAGGTGTGATTATGGCCCAAGCACCGAACCCCCACCGCCATGAGATATTGTAGTAGAAGATGTCGGCGACCTTTGGTCCTGCAAATGCTGTAATGATGTACGGGGATGACGTGAAAGCGTAGGCAAAGGCACGGTTCCTCAGGCTCGACGCATCTGCCGTGATAACGTCTATAGCATACTCAGATCCATAGAACCCAATGTAATAAAATGCCTAACATCGCAATTGTGAGCGAGGAAGCTTGGTTTCGGTTCCGGAAAGCAATTTTAAACTTACATTGGCGGCACAGTAAATCTCGAAAGAGTCGCAAACTGCCATGAGAACCAACCCGATAGTTAGGAAAACTATCATCAGCAGGAATCCCTCCGCACGACCCCATACGTCCATCATCTTTGCCATTGGAAGGTAGGTTGAAGCTGCAAAGGCATCGCCGATCGCAGTAGGCACAGCCGATAATGAATGTGCTTTGAATGAGCTTGTCACATAGGGATTGAGGCTGACAGAAACCGTCGCTTGGAACGCGTTAACGAAATAAAGGAACCAAATGCTATGGAATAAAAAGGATCAGTGCCGGCCAAGATAAGAATAGCGGACGGCAGGTAGTTTAGAAACCCACTTGATGAAGATCGCGATCAAGGTGCCCCTCGACCAAGTCATCGTTACTGCCTGGACATCCTGAACACCATGTTGGGTACTTTCATCTGGCTTCTCGTTCCATGACCCAGAACCGCTGTAGCTTCGAGGCGGGTCATCTTTGCCTTCTGGGCTTCCTTTTTCTTGCCTTCGATTCCCCCGGACAATGCGCTGCTCGACGGTCTCGTCGTCAATTGAATCGTTGTCTGTAGATGATAAGTGCTGGAAGACCGTGCGGGCCCTTCGGACCAAGGGACGGACACCCATCGTGGCCAAGTATGGGAAAATAAAAGCGACGAGAAAACCCCGAGGCGACAAGCACTAGATAAGGCCAAGCATGAGTGTGTGATCTTTTACTCATATGGGAGAGCAGGCCCGAGCACCGAAGTCGGATGGAGAAACACTAGCACGCGCGGACTGCGGCAGGGGCTTTTTTGGGGCCCTGATCGTTGATTTGATAGACTTCTGTCGACCGGGTGTGCTAAGCTCCACCAGGAGTGAGATCCCGCACATGTCCGGCTCAGCTCACCAGGATAAAGAGATCTTATTGCTCGATGCCAAGGTCCCTCATGTGTGGTGGACCGGGCCTAAAGACGCACCAAGGACCACTTTTCTCGGCTGCCCGACGCATTGATTGGAGATGGGCAGCTAAGCCAAGACAAAGTTATCAATCAGATAATCTCATCACTCAATCTCCGACAGAAATTTTCGGCAAACGCGGGAACTTCGTCGTTCCCTCCTTCTCGGCGAGAATTGGCATTGTCGAGGCAGGTAGATCATGTTGTGTATGATCGACATCACTTTGATTCTGGTGACTATACTTGCGCCCGAAGCGAAAGTGAGAGACGCAAGTTCGGTTATCATTAAAAAGCCTAGAACATACCCATCAGCGCGAAAGACCGAGGAGTTATCAAATATATGGAGATGAGTCTTTGAGAGGATGAAGTCATGCAACGGACATTGTCAGTGCCTGATCCTCAAGGGGATGAGGCATAGACCCCTCTCCGCTTCAATGTACGCCTCCCCACTGCTTCTTGGTGCGATGGTTGAACGCCGGACGAGAACATGACGAATGGGTTCACCAAGACAATATGGTCGGTGCAGAAGAGAAGATCGCTGAGTTCCATCAGCGTACTTTGCAGCACTAATCATCCATGACTCTCGCACCTGTATATATGTCTCTAAAATTTTGTTTCTGCTGCCTTTCACCTATCACTTCCCTACTGCCTACCAGCTATCACTTCCTTCACTGCCGCACTCCACTCTCGCACTCTCCCTTGTCACCCTCTTCTTACTGTCAACTCATTTCTACCCACTTCTCTTCCTCACCATCAACCCATTTTCATTCACTTTCTTTCCTCACCTTCAATCCAAAGTTTCGCTTTTTGTTTGGTTGATACCAACACAGCTCCATCAGTATTGTCTGTACGCGGGGAGCGACAAGACGTCGCCTTTAATCGAAGAAACTGGAGGTCACACAAAGCCGACGCCAATTTGCCTACTACTACAACAAGGCTAATCCGGCAGCCGTTTCTTTCTGGACACCAGCTGACGGCGACGGGACGGATATAGAACAGACAAGCCCATCATCATCAAAGATCGATGTCAACACACCCCTTCAAAAGTGGAAGGTTCTGGACACCCAACACCTCCTGTCTCTCCTTGAGAAGACGCCTAAGGCCTGGTGCCTGAACGTCAAGAATATCCGTTTGTCAGGTACGGCCCTCCTCTTCGCGATGATGAAGAGAGATAGATGAGAAATAAATGAGAGATGTTCTTCTCTCTAAGGAGGATAAAAGGAAGAGAAGTAGGGAATGAGGGAGGGGTGGAAAGTCTGAAGGCAGGTGGTACAGCCAGTGGGTGCCTACCAAGATAGTATTCATGAGAGTATCTACTCGGGTACCCTACCGCGAAGAAAGACGAGAATATGTTATGATATCCGGCCTTGCCCGTCCTTTTTGCCGCCTCTGGATGTTCCTTTATGGATTCTACCGACTGATTACTGGGTAACGCACGTACTTTATATACTTCTTTCTAATCCTAGAATGAACTTTGAAGTTATTCAAATAGTGAAAATGTAGTGTCGATTTATGAAGTCTTAAATATTGCGTACCATTCGCTAACATATGGAAGCTGTTCACGACACAGATAATTCTTGTCTACTTTATTTACAAGCTCTACTGGAAGTCGGGCAAACACAACTTGACCATCCACTCAGACTTCAGAACCTCTTCAGCGCTTAGCCGATCTTCCGCCCGAAACGCGAACATTCGCCGCATCAAGTCTATTATGGTAGCAGTCTCCTCACTCCCATGTTCGCCCAATTGACGCATCCACCGATATTTTTGGATACACTCTTCAAATGACTGCTCCATCGATGGTCAAAGCTCGTGGCCCTCTATCGGATTACTGTTCACGTCGAAGAATTCACTTCTCCTGTTCCACTTTTCCAACCACATCTGGGGTAAGGGACCCAGTACATCAATTTGCAGAGAAGTTATTGTATCTGATAAGCAGTATTTGCTGTACTATACCACCAAATCGCTCCTAATCGTGCCAGAAATCTAGTGAGCAAGAGGGACGCCTTTTATTAGCTATCGAAGCAAAGGTCAGAAGGTCACTAAGTAAAAGATTAGCGTGTAGTTTTATGATAGTGACGGCGAATCCTTATGGATTAGGCATTGAACCACTCTTGTAGGAATAGCATCACCCTCTGTATGATAGACTATTATAACTCCCCAAGCAATTTTTGGTTCTTTAGCGTTCTTTTTTGGTTCACTATTTCTACGGTATGATTTGCTCAGCGTCTGTCTAACCCTTACACAGGGCTCTCCAAGCTACCTAGTAGGATACTGTGGTTTTTTTTGTCCACTCCTTAGCTCCCCTCTACTTGTTAGATAGCAATCGCGCGTCTCCCACTTCACTAGTTAGTTAGTTAGGAATCGAGATACGTAAGCGCACGTCACCCACTTTGGGTTGATATAATCATTTAGGTTGTTGAAGTTTGTCGAAGCTTGTTGATATCAATGGCTAACTGAAGTTGCGAAGGCTTTCAAAAGCTTTAAGGCTGGTCGGGAAACTGCCGAGCAACGTGATGTCTCTGGTAATTTACCAAGAGGTATTAAAATACTGGTTTAGAATAGAGCACGAACGATCAGATAACGGGCTATCTGGAGGGAGTATAAGTCATAGGGTCTTTTTACTCAATGAGCTAAATACACATAATTCAACAAGATACTAATATTCCAACCTAATGTTCGATATTTCCTCATCGATCCAATACCACCCCTATATCAAGAATTTGACCAATTTCCTCCTGACTAGGAGTAACGCGAGACGCCAGAACTTCATTAATTTGGATCAACCAATAGCCCGTCAAGAAATCTGGCAAGGACAGGGCGAGCTTCTTGTACTCTGAAAGAAACTTGATAGAGAGTTGGTCCAACTCCTGTCTCAATAGCTTCTCCTCATCTTGAATCTCTCTGATATCGTCTGGATCGATCCTCCTGTACTCATGATCGCATGTGTGGGAGATGCCTAGACTTCGACAAGTGAGGAAGCGTAGGACGCAAGGAGCCAGATCGTCAATGAGGTATTCCTGAGACTCTAGCTCCTGTGAGTCAAAAATGGTCTTCATCATCGCTGCTAGCCTCGGTACAAGTTCATCCATGCTCCTGTGAGACCGCGTTGGGAAAAGACCACCCAGAACTCTTGTAAGTCCAGAGCATCCATCCAAAGAACAGGGGCAACAGCAAACATCTTGAGTGTTGTCAAAAAGTATTCTGCGCATTAAACTCTTGCCCAACTTGTTTACCTGGCTCAATTCTGAGGCAACATCCCTGGTATTCTTCACTGAATATAATGCTTCACCCACAGCTTCTCCTAAGAAGTGTAAGGCTGAAGAATTTGACTTTTTGCGATTGATTTCAGCGCCTTTGCTGATGAGCCAGTTTGCTTTTCCCAATAAGCCCACAAGGTTATAACGCCGTGGACTCGAACTCAATTTCATAAGGCAAGTCTCGCCGGCGTCGTCTATTTCATCCACGTCTCGAAAACCGGCATGCCATAGCTGGTCCGCCAGCTTATAATTTGTCCCGGTCGAATCGTAGACTGACCATCCTCGCTGTTCCTGAACGTCGTCAACATTGATATGGCTTGCCTTTAGAACCTCGTAGGTTTTGTAGGCCAAAAAGTCTAAGAGAGTATTAGATCTGATACCGAGCTCATAACGTATTTCACCTGGCAAGTGCGTCTCTGCTAAGACCTTTAGACGCTTTCTGCGGTCAATAAGTGCCTGTACCACTAAATCCACAATTGCTGGATTGTGGTGGTTACTGACAACTTTGAGTTCGTCTCTCCCGAGATAGCATCTTTTGGTATTGATCAATATCTTGACGCTGTGTTCGCAGTCCGCTTCGCATGCTGCTCTGAGAGTATTCCAGCTAGGTATATATCCAGACTGGAGAAGTAAAGCAAGGCCAGCAGGCCACTGGGTATACGAATCAACCCATTGCTGAAATTCAATGCCTTTTCTCAGAAGTGACTTGAGGAGCTTCTTTGACCTATGCATCAGAGGAAGGAGCTCTTCTGGAAGATCAATATCTATGGGTTAATCAGCTCAGAATTACTTTTTTTGGCTTTTCAAAATATCCTTTAGAAAATGTTTACCTTGAATTCCTTTCTTATCAGCTAGTTGCCAAAGCAGGCGAACACTGTAATCCTCGAATAGATGATCGATCCCATCAACCTCATAAATGGGGTTGAAATAATGTGGATGATGCCTCCAATTAAGAGCCATGAGCGTCATATACCCACTGGAATTCAGCAAATCAGCACAGATATCAATTGTGGCCTGCTGCTGGCGAGGATCTCTGCTCCTGTCGCTGTTCCCGTAGAAAACCTCAAAACGGTCTATCATTCTGTCCGCAGGAGTTTCACCTCTGTCATTCACCCGATTTGGTAACAAGCCTGTTTCTAAGAGGGCATTGATAAAAGAACGCCAACTAAGCCACGAGTAGACATCCCACTGGGAACTGTACTCTTGCCAGCCAGTTATCACCTAGAATGGAAGTCAGAAAAGCGTTTTTTGTCATTGATACATTTCAATAATGAGAATTACAAACTGGAAGTGAGTCTTCAAACCAAAGCGCGAAATTCACATACGTGTAAGATCGTACTGCCATCAGGTAGAGTGTCCGAATATGATCCTTTGCCTTCCCGAAGCAGTCCAAGTAGCCTTTTTTGGGTACTCTCTATGGTACCGCCGGCAGTCTGGGTTCTCAAGTTCCTCTGCGTGTCGAAAAGGAGGCTGAATACGGGCGAATCCACCGGTACAATTGGATAGAAGTCAAGGTGGGGACTGATGGAAAAGCCTCCAGCCCCTTTTGTTATTCTCAGAGACGCTTGGACTGAGAAGCTTAAAATCCAGTTGCAGAATGTCCATCGCTTCAACCACAAGATGGTTCTTTCGTTTCGATTATGGAATGGACAGGTATCACGACTAGTCGCTGAGTCTTGGAAAACTCCGCGATTTAAGAAATTAGACTGACTGCGACAAGGGCAAGTGCATCTGATCCGACTTTTTCCGTCATGAGCTCTTGCTATCTGGCTGTATAAATCTTGACCAAACTTCTGCTGGTTATCCAAAATGGACCGTAGCAAAGCTGGTTCTAGAACTGGACGTGCTCCATGGCGAAGAAAATGACATTCCTAAATATAGGTAGTGAGTTATTATCTCTTCATAGGAAAGGGCATTCTAAGCTGAGGTTGTATCCGTACCACTTGATGTAGATGCTGTTCTAGCATATCCAATTTGTCATCTAGACCAATACTGCTTTGATCTAAGCGGTTGGCCACATCTAAAATTCGGCCTGTATTTGACAAGCTAGATGCTGAGGTCATGGCCAGCAAATCCATTTGCTTTTGGCCACTTGCCATCATAGAACTATATCCCCTTTAGTCAGCGTCAAGCACATAACTAGATTTCTTGTTTGCCTACTTACATGTTCAGTATCTGCAATGAAGTATTGAGATTGGCCTGCAGCCAGCTTATCGTTTCCAGAAGGGCCATGAGTGTCTCACGTCTAAAAGGGTATAACATCCGATTGATCTGGATCTTGGATCCGAAAGGATTGCTGGTTGACTTCGTATTGGTGCATTTCTCAAGTGTCCTTTCCAGTTTATGTAATCCTTCTTGGCAACATAGAATAGAATCGATCGCGAGTGCTGTGGATTCAGCAGAAGAGGTAGAGGATATACGGTTGTCGGTAAGCAGATTCTGTAGTACCTTCAATATACCATCTAGAGCTGCTATTCGGCATGTTACCCCGTCAACTTGCTCATGGAATGATTTGAATGGTCCATAATAAGCGATTAAGCCGTGGCAAACAGTAAGGCCAAGTGATATAATGCCTACGGCACTCCCGGCCATAGACAAAGGATCAGCCATCAAGAAAGTTGACAGCAACTCGTAAAGATAATAGAAACCGCGATAGGGAAATCAAAAAAGTCGCACACCAGGCAGATAGGTATACTAAAGATTGAACAGAAAGCGGGGACAGAAGCTAGGTCAATGTGAATCCCAGCCGCCTAAGGGTACGTTTTATTTAGCGCCAGCGCTATTTAGTCGGTGAGAGGTTGGGGGGCGCGGGGGTTTCTACTACCTATGCGATTACAAGCCGCCCTCTTTCTATTCGTTCACAAACTAGTTTGCGGCTGTGTACAGATTCCAAAGCACTGAACTGTTTCGGGCAAAATACATGGCCAATAATAAACTATCGTATTTTCAGCTGAGCCAGCGGTGAAGGCAAGTCTAGCCGAGCGAACACGCCAGCGATTCAGGGGTGTGTAGGAGCTTCGGGTGAAGATAAATTGGTTGTTCAGGTTGTTCAGGCGAACTCACTGAAGGATGGGGTGGCAAGACTGCCAAGGAGGTAAAAAAAGGATCAAAAAATAATAAATGAAACGTTTTCTGTAAGCGAAAAACATACAACAGCAGGGATTCGCATGTGGTCACCCACCATACTACTAACCTGCCGGCGTGTGGCTTAAGTACGGCTGAGCGGACGGGAAGCCCTGTTCTCCACACCCTATGGTCGTATGTACTTGAAAAACTGTTGAAAGGGGCTATATAGAACTTGAACTGACATTGTGTGCGCTAATACAGAGTAGTCAGGTGGGTGTCGCCTAGGTGAGTTTAGGGTGAGAGTCGCTTTACAGTTGCGCCACCGGGGGGTGAGAAGGGTAAGTGCGATATAGACAGGGTGAGAATCAGGGTAAGACCTGACTGCGACCCTACTATCGCCCGCAATAATGATGATCGTATGGAGATTGGATTACTACAACACCTTAAAGAGAGTGACAGCGATTGATTGAAATTGCGAAACGACCTTACAATTGCCCTGGAGTGGATTCAGATTGATTTTTCTTTGTTTTCTTTTTTTTCTTTTTTTGTTTTTTTTAAGCATGGAAACGAACGATGAACACATCGGGCGATGCCTTTTCAAAGAAGGGAGTATTGTGACGATTCACATATGGTGATGCCGACTGCCGCAGGCATCCCTCATGTATTTATATCGTCTCTTGTCTCTCGCACTCTCTCCCTCCTTCCTTCCCCATGCTTAGTTGTTTCGTGAAATGCTACTACATTGGTTGATCTTCTTCCTCTCGTACCTGAGCGTAACACAAAAAAGGCGCCGTATTGGTCAGAATTGAGCACAACAAAGACAAGTGATTGACGATGGCTGAATAAGCTAAAGCTTCCCAACTGCGACGTAGCGGTCATTTGATTGACACTTTGAAAACCACCCCATATATTTGTCCTCGATGTGAGGTGCTATACCAGTACCTGGATACACCGCCTCGCGCCCGTGGGCAAACCGCGCCAGCGCCTGTTGTGCATGCGCTTCAACGTCATATCCATATACATCCAGCACCGTCTGAGGGTCATCGTAGAGATTGCTGCTGCGAACCAAATATTTCCCTTCGAGCGACGGTGCCATTGCCGCATCGCGAGCCTGTTGCTTAGGGCCATCTGGCAAGTGCCAGATGGCACCATTCAGAAAAGAGACCTGTTGTTTCATGAAGGCTTTTGGCATCCGCTCGATCTCGTATATATTGATGGCTTCGCGAAGACTCAGCTTTCCACGAGTAACTGCCCCGACGCACTTTGCGAGGAAAGCTCCGTCTTCCATGGACGTAGCAGCCCCTTGCGCCATATGGTTTACCATTGAGTGCGCTGCATCCCCCATCAAAACCACATTCTTCTGTGGGGAGGACCATGATTCCAAGGGCCCGGTCACCAATAGCGGCCAGCGTGACTGCCAGTATACAGAAGGTCAGCAGCAATCCAGAATTTCTCGAAAGGGAGTAAAGCTAACAGTCTCGGTGATCATATCGACAATGCGCTTAATCCGAGGATCAAAGTCCTTGTATACATCCCGCATTTCCTCGATGGGAACATTCGGTTGGGTACTATAGACCTTCTCCGGACGATGATGCGACAGCACCAGGTTGAATGTTTCGCCCCCACTGATGGGATAAGTGATAATATAGGCATTATGTCCCATCCAGACCTCCATTGTCAACTTTTGAATGAGCTCCTTTGCAATTGGGTCCTGCCGGATACGGTCATACGGTATGATCGCCCGGTAAGCACTGTTGGTGGTTTTGGCGTCCGGCTTTACGTCCGGAAACAGCGTACTTCGGACAATGCTGTTTACGCCATCAGCACCCACGCAGAGGTCGAAATGATATTTATCCGCTTTTTGTGTTTCAACCGTGACTTCACCCCCCTCCTGATAGTCAAGTGAGATGACGCGACTGTTAATATGAATCGCTGCTCCCAGACGCGTGGCCACGGCCGCGAGACCTTGATGGAGATGAGCACGATGAACAAGCCACCACGGTCTGCCCAATGCCCTTTCAACAATTGGTATTTCGGTATGTCCGACAAGAGTGCCATCTTTGCGGCGCATATTCAGTTCTTCTATTTGAACCAAGTTGTCTCCTATCACATCCGCAACGCCCCATTTCTGCAGTAGAATTGATACATTCGGCGTCATCTGGATTCCGGCCCCGATCTTTTTTCTATGAGCTCCTGCATATGGTATTATTTGCTGACTGGTAAGGTTAACTTACTTCGAGTAATTCATCCGCTGCTTCCAGGACAGTGACATCCACCCCTGCGCGTCGAAAGGCAATGGCAGCTGCCAGCCCTCCTATTCCTGCGCCGATGATTCCAACATGAACACGCTGAGTGGCCTGCAGGTATAAGTACAAAGTCAAGCATTCGGGAAGCAGCCTCCTCACCATGTTCCACGTTCCGGGTTTATAGAGCTACTTGTGGTAGAGAATAAAATAGCTTAGGATTGCACTTGATGCAACAAGTCATGGGGATACTGAAGGGTATATATATATACTTGCAACTACTCTATTTTCGCACTCCCCGGGCTGCCCGCTCGGGGAGTTAGGCATTGCGGCCCAGCCCTGGGGGGTTAGGATACCCCAGATTCCCCGCATCCGCTGACTTAGGCCGGATGTGACGTACGCCTGTGGGACTTCTAAACCCACGCGAGACGGAATTGGTCGCGCATATGGGGTAAAGTTGAGGTGTGAAATCATATTCGAACGATAATGCCAACACATGGGTCTTGTCAGATGATCATAACATTGGCTAAATAGTTTACTGTCATTACCTGACTCGCCAGGCCGCTGGGCCGTCAGGGGTTCGGTGCCGCACTATTATCCAGCGGATCTAATTCTTACTATACTATCCTTCTCTATGAAAGATCCTCTACATCATCTACCAGTAGGTACGCCAAGATGTCTGCCTTAAGTTTATTTTTTTCACACCTACGGCAATGCCGGATACTGAGACTATTGCTCCTTCCACAGCAAATCCATCTCGAGAGGATCGAACAGCCGAATCGCCCAGCTTGTACCTACGTGGCCCCTTCTCTGTTTGCTCCACTACAGCGAACTGATAGTCAATGCCTCACTATTCCGAGAACTCTACCGAGAAGCTGCAACCCTAACCAAACATGAATTCGCCAAAGTCCATGGGCGGTACCAAGTCGGAGCTGTGAAGAGAAAAGAGCCCGGTGGAATATTCGGTAGGAAAGTCGAAAGCAAGCCTATTATCAAAATATGGCTCTTCTGAAACTGTGCATTGCGCAGGTGAGAGCTGTTAGCGGTTTGTTGAGACAATTGCTGAAGCGTGGGCAGGGCCAGCCTTGGAATGGCACGGATGGGAGGGAAGGGCGGTTTGCATCTGTGCGGGATAACTAACTGAGAGGATCCAATATTGCAGATAGCTGCGAAAGGTATTCTTGACACCGCTCAACAACAGGGTTTCCCGGGTCAAGCTGACGCAGTGCTTCAGCCGCTGTGTCAATATAGGGCCGGGAATGGCTAACCGTGATCCAGGCTGACGGGTTGCGGTCACGCTCCTTCGATGCCACGATGAGGGAGCCGAAAATAACTAGTGCTGCATTGAAGGCTGTGTTACATCAGCTTCAGTTTCCTTGAAGTCAAATATTACAGAACTCCACCTACTGTAATAGAGTGAATAATTCCATGCACCCAAGAACTCACGTCGCCAGCCACTACCGGCAGACATATTGTGTACAATCGAGATAATCGACATAGCAGATTCAACACAGCTAACGACGCTGCTCAGTCCCATTTGCTGAAGCAGCCGCATTTCAGACGTCACCAGCGTGTCACCTTGTGTCTGAATTGGGTCGAGGAGGCTCTCTAAGCAGCGGCGATGCACCAAAATTCGAAGGTTATTATAGCGCACGGAGAGGACAACCTCGAATCGATGGCGGATTATCGAGCCAGTATCCATCTTCTCAACGTTATCCAGACTTAAGGGGCTGTCGTAGACTTTCAGGCCCAGGGAGGGCAACTGCTGAAGTCGCCATTCATCGAGCTGGCGCTGCCCTTCGAGGATCCCGGACATGGCATCTATAGGGCTCGTGGAAACTTCGAACCCTAAATTTGCCCCGTAGCACGATTCGAGCACGTTATAAAGTATGCTGTATAGCTTTCTGTATATCATTAGCGAAGGATCACTGTCTTCCAATTTACATGGAGAATCAAGTCAAAGCTCACACTGCAGCCGTAAAAAAAGAGCCGTCCAACATTCTATAAGTATTTGACTCCGCGGGCGAGCTCAACATTTGCAAGTCCTGGGAGGGCATTTCCAGCTTCACGTAAAATTCAGGTATGGTGCACGGGCGACCGAAAGTCATGCTTAAAGTACTAGAATGACCGAATCAACGCAATGCGCAAGACCTCATCAAGAGCTATCCTCACCGGTCAAGAAGGACACATCCAAACCACGTGCGTTTACGAGTCTCACATTCCGCTGGGGGAAATCCCCGATTTGCATCTGGAGAGTGTAGACCTAATTGATACGCCGCAGATATTGCCAATCCATGTGCCGTCCAAGCTTGCACCGACTTTTGGGTACCTTGTAGGTACTGACCTAGGATTAGGAGATATTGCACTGGAATCGGAATTAGCTCTTTGACATACTGCGAAGAACAAGGTCCGCTCCCGCGTCGACACTCACCCATCTCTAAGCTAGCATTCCGTTTGGAATCTCGATCACAGAGGCAATTTGCTCTTTGATAATACACGTCTGATTCCTGTATTCGTTTCTCCGCAGGCATGTCACCTTTGGTTGACAGACTTGCTGCGATAGCAAGGACGATGTTGAGCAGACCGAGCCAGGTTCTACGAACCTTGCGAAATCTTTCCTTCTTCATCTGAAAGTATGTCTCGCAGAATGATTTTTCATGGATAAAAGGCAGAAGCTGTCCGGTCTTATGGAAGTACTGCTGAACAAGACTCCACGTACGCTCCTCGCTTGGTAAAGCGTAGATGTTGACTGCCGCACTCAAATTAAGGTTCTCCACACTCACCGGGCGGCCCGTCGATGGGGAATTGGCACCGTTGACCGTCCCGCCGGTCCTCTGCGACGGAGACGGGACCAGGGCCGGCTCCCTATGCGGACTTGTCTTTGCTATCGCTCGGGATATATACCGCAGAAATGCAATATTAGAAGAAGGCCCTTGCACAATTAGCGCCCAGGCGTGCCACCAGCAATCCCATCTAGGTAGACAATGAGCATACCGAAGAAACCGCAATTCTCTTCATCTGTAAACTGAAGCGCTCCCATGCCGTCTACCGAGCTCTCCGATACATCAATTTCTCCCAGAGGCTCTGTTGTATTCTGGTCCCTGGGATCTGGTGCTGCTGCTGAGGCCGTTGAAGAGTCCTGGACATCTTTCCATGGGTCTTCTGACGCCCTACTCCTCGGGCCTTCAGTCGATTTTTTGCCGTCTATGGGCGCTGATGAACTATGGTCTTGAAGCTGCCGTATTGACGCTTCCATCTTCTCCAGTCGCTGCTCCAGTTGCAGGATATAGCTTGGACATTTGTCAACCTCGTCGCCTACAGATCCATCGCACAAGACCTATCGACGGCAGCGGAGGGGAATTGAATGCTCTTCACCTTTTTCCCAAGGTCAAATTATTTGGACCACTACCCTCAGCATACAAACATTCGATTTCCAGTTCGCGGCATAGGGCACATGGCCGATCACCTGAACACTAGATGAGATTCCGGTCAGCGTCAACCCAGCTGGCTTTCAGGTACCCTTCGAGCTGCATCCTCACCCGGGATTTCCTGTGCCGACACGATTGGCAGGCCAATGTGGCCCTGCGCCGTTTATTCGACTGCGGCGCGGATGGAGACATGGTTGGAATGGGCGCTCGTGGTATTCGGATCCATGCATCCCCAGCAGTTATCGAAGGGCAATCGCCAGTCGTTCTCTTTCAGATTCAACCGAGGGTAATGCGTGGTAAGGAAGCCTTTCCCAAAGACTCCAATTCTTCTCCTCCCCGCTCGCATTTCCCCGCTGTCCTTGACCGGGAATGATTGGCAATTTCACAGAACCCCAGCCTTTTTCGGCGAAGGAAAGAGATGATCGCATCCGACTGCGATCCATTAAGCTACTTGAAGTCCCCACCAGCCTAACTCCCCGGTCGCAACCAAATCCCGGTGCGACATCCTCCATTTGTCCGGGAGGCATTTCCGGACCATCCGACGCCTGCTCGCGGGCGAGTATATAGAGTCTCTTCCAGTGGACTTTGCAAACGGAATATTCGGTAGACTCTCCTCTGCAGTTTCTAAGCAGAAAGCAGAATTCCACGTCTTCTCCTTTCTCATATTGATCATACGGAACACGCAAGGCTCAACGGACAAGCATAATAATGTCTGGCACGCAAATTGTACGGGTCCCTCACTTGGGGGGAATCGATGCTTCCTATCATATGCCCTACCCGTATGACGCAAAGAAGCCCACGCTGGTTCTCGTCAACTCCTTCACCACCTCCGCGGATCTCTACCGGAAACAATATGAGGACAAAGCGTTGACGGACTCCATGAATCTCCTGGCCATAGAACTGCTGGGCCATGGCCAAACACGAACCAAGCGTGAGAATTGGACCTATTGGGATACGGCGGAGATGAATTTGCAGGTCTTGGATGCCCTCGGCATTGAAAAGGCCTTTGTGCTCGGGACGAGCCAAGGGGGTTGGATCACTGTTCGAATGGCGCTGATGCGACCGGAGAAGGTATGTGAATCCCGGATAGACACACGAGTTGTATGACATGGCCCCATCTCAAGCGTCCAGTAGATTCAAGGAATCATCCCGCTGGGAACCTCGCTGGACTACGAATCTGAGCGCACCCGCCAGCTGAATTGCTGGGATGGCCCCGGGCTCCTGCGCCCCAGTATTACGAAGTGGACTACAAACGAGCCTTCGCAAGACTTTGAGCCCGACACCGCATACTGTGACTTCCTCATTGATATTGGTTTCAATGAATGCGCCCCGGAGCTCCGCGAATTCTGGCGGAAGACGATCAAGGCCAACTATCGTGGCGATGACGGTCGTCGACGTATCAGGATGGCGGCCATTAACCTGGCGGAACGAGATGGACTGCATTCCCGCCTGTCCGATGTCCGGTGTCCTGTGCTGTGGCTACACGTAAGTTTCTACCATCGGGCAGCTTCATGTCCACTTGCCAAGAGAAGGCTTTGGCTAAATCCATCTTGCGATGTATAGGGTACCAAAGACGTGGTGTACTCGGTTGCAAACGCGCAAGAGGAGATCAAGATGTTCGTGAACTCTCCGAATGCACAGTTAGTGACGGTGGAAGGTGGAGCTCATTTCTTGAGTGGCTCTCATCCGAATGAAGTAGACAAGGCCCTGATTGAATTTGTGACGAAGTACAATTGATATCTTGAGATTGATTGTTGAGGGGCGGTAATTAACCACGGAGACTGTCGGCTATTCACAAGTTATGGCTTAAAGGATGCTAAGTTATTTCTGAGAAGTTTCGGCCGTGAGGGTGGATTAGCCTCGTAGGAGGAAGTATATAAGTTTGAAAATGAATTTGACCTTCAAATATATATCAGCAGACCTCGGGAGTCTCGCCAAGTCGTAGGCATGATATCATCCATTAAGCCTCATACTAACTCTCAGCCCTGAGCCGTACAGGCAATCGCCCTTATCTCAAATAAGGAGCATCAATACAATCAACTTTAATGGAAGCATATAGGTAGACTGGTGAGGTGGTGAGGTGTTTTCATTTTCGATCGTCTATTTGTTTTTTTACTTCAAGTTGTTGACTTTCTTAATTTTTTTTTAAGTCATATGATTCTATACTATTTTCCGAAATATCCTTTGTATTTCCCCTGGAATTCCTTCGTGCTTTGAATTACCCAAGGTTCCGGCGATTCCACACAACATCCAAGGCTCGGCTTCCTATCATAATTCTCCGCAATACCAAGCCCTGTTGGCCATCGCCGATCTACCACATCCCGACCGATCCATTCTAGGTGCGTTTCTCAAAGATCATCAAGGCCCCCGACTATAAGATGCATCATAGTAACTTAGACTCAAGTACAACATAACCGCCAACCCGTGCACGTGGAAAACTCTAAGTGAAATGCCATTTCAGGGGCAAAGTCTCTAAGTTCCGCCCCATATAAGGCCCCCCAATACAATGCCGATCAATCAGCCCACCTGTGACATATGGCTTGCGAATTTGTCACAGATCATGCAAAAGCAGAGCTACGATGTCAGAGCCTATTGATAAGCGCGTTTTTGCGCTTAGATAAAGAGCTGTGGGTTATGAAGTGTGGGGCCGCGTAGGGAGCCTTTGTCGATACTTGCCCTACAGAGCGAATCAAAAATAGGATGCGGGTACAACTCCAACTCGGATTACTCTGTTCTTGTATCAAATGTCCTTTGGAGACGAACAGTTTGAACTATTTAAAGGCCCATTGCAAAGAGTGTAGTCCTTCAATCCAGTACATCCAAAAGCTTTCATTCCATCTTTTCTACACCAAACGCATCAAGTCGCCAGCAGACGCTACAATGAAGCTCTCCATTGTCACTATCTCCTCACTCCTACTTTCGCCAGCCTTCGCTGCCTGGTCCCTGACCTATTCCCAGTGCAGCGGTGGCATTGAGCAAAGCACCTATGACTTCAATTACTGGGAAGGCCCTATGTCCGAACACAAGAACTGGGCCCACGAGAAGCCGGATAAGGCATGCAACACCGGTGGCGGAGATGGAGAAACCTGCACTCTGAAGGGTCCAACTGGTAGTAACTGGGTTGGGTCTATTGACGGTCTCGCTGGCGGTGGCTGTGACGGGGGCAGCTTCCCCGCTTCTGGTGAGATTCCTGCTACCCTATTTCTATTTTGTATTCCGAGCTAATAGAGACAAATAGCCAAGATTTTGACGCCTAAGGGACATACTGTTCAGGCTGTTGATAGCAAGAAGTGCAAGAAGATTTCATACTGTGGTGGAGGTTTCGGTGGCTGTAACGTCAACGGCTACATGTGTGACATTCCTATGTAAACCTTGTGGTTAACTAGACTACGCGAGGGACTTTTGGGCTACTTGTGGCCCCATTATCCAGTGCGGATAGAGTGGGAGGTTTAAGGAACTACGTATAGATACCATGTACTTACTCTTTAAGCTATATGTCATCAATTCTTTATTTTTGTGCAGCCAGATAGATACCTTGAATATTTGGTGAGGACTAAAAGAAAAACGTCGAAGACTAAACCCACAACTTCCACAACTATGGCCTCCTAGATCACTGCAGTCTCTGTAATACTGAAAGATACCCATGTTGCATCGAAAGGTAGTTGATGTAGCCAACACTGACGACACAACACCGCTACTCGACCGCCCATCAACGTTCGCGCAGGGTTTTAGGATGGGTTCTGTTATTGTGATTCGTAAACGGCTCGCACCCAACAAAATTATGTGTTTGGTGTGCACAGTTTAAAGAGGGACAAGCAGGAATCAAGGGGGCATGTGTTTGGTTGCAGTCACATGATGTCCCAATCACCGAATCATATTACGGAGACTCTTCTGTCAGTTAAAGGGTTTGGTGTAATTTGATGGATAGATTGACTAATTGCTCTATGATCTTGAGCTTGGATCTCCACCAGAAGTGGATTAGAAACAAGGGGCCGAACAATCAAGAACCACACAAAACTTAGAAAGGTCCATGCAAAATACAGAGTGATGACAAGATGGACTTGGCAGCTCATCTCAATAATATCACTAATGATTTTGATCCCAATCTCGTAACTAGCTCTAGCAGGCGGGAAGGGACTCTGAATACCTGCAGGCAGAACTGGGGCCAGAGCCGCTCTCGGGGGGCTGTAAATATAGTCAGAAGAAATTCTTTTGACAAATGAATTGAAAAGCAAAGCCTCGAAAATAGACTTACCTCCTCTCCAGAGCTGTTTCCCTCATACTCCTGGCAGATAGTGTCGACATCGGTCGCACATACATCGCTCTTGATCACGGCAGTATCGCCGTAGTTGCTGTTGATGCCAACGAGAGTGCTGCCTTCAACAGCAGTAACTCCGGAGATAGTGACATGACGCTCGTACATATCATCGCAGTTTCCACAAGACCGATACAATTTTCCAAAATTGTAGACGGTGAAATCTTGGATCTGAACTGTCCCAGCCGAGTTGTGCTGGATCACTTTGTCTTCAGCACCCTGGGCACCACCTCCGATGACATTGAAAGGGCCAGAACCTTCTTTCAAGGATAATGCGTCTACCAGCCGAAAGGTATATGTCAGCCATATGCAATACTTTTATCGAAAGTTCGAGGTCTCACCTTCACACACGGCCTCCCACCAAACGTTTTCAATTGTACAGGAGCCCATGCAGTGCACGCCTTCGATTTGGTCAGAGCCGATGATGACATTCTTCAGCGTGCCTCCGTTCTCTACCCAAAAGACAGCGTCACTATCGCCACCTTCGCCCTCACTGCACTCAACCCCACGACCATAGGTCTTCATGCCACCATCAAATGTCATGTTACCACTAATAATCCGGGGCGAGTCTAGGGTCACGCTACCCTTCGATGAGGGAATTGGGAAAGTGAAGCGCTTCTCCAGGTGCGAGTGAGACGCAGATCCATGGAGAGCCAATGCGCTGGAGAAAAGAGAGAAAAGAAGTGCCTTATGATGCATAATGAAGAGCGTCGACGTTTGCTGGTAGAATTTGCGAGTGAGCTTCAATGGGCGATTCTATGGTTTGGTATTTTCTCACATCGAGACCCTTCTCATGTCTCTAATTTATATCTTGATCTCCTACTACGCAGTCATTTAGTACGATATTGGGATGAGACACTTAGGAGAAATTTCTTGGCTTGGCGGCTCGGCAGTACTTTGTTAACTTGACAAGTTTCAGGACTAGACCCTAGTTCCGTAGCTCCGGTTTTGTATTCTTATTTATTTTGCTTTTATATTCTTATTTGCTTTGCTTTTACCTTTTGCCCCATTTCTTTATTTTTTAACATTTTAAGATGTGTATATATAACTAGAAATAATACTCTTTTATCTGCTGTGGATTTGTGAGAAGCTTCATCTTCTTCTTCCCAATCGGGCCATAGTTCAAGTTGTGGAATTGCCACTACCGGGAAATTTTCGGCTATTTTGATCGCCAGAGTCAGAGTACTATCATAAAGATCGACAGGGCAATCCCATCGCTTCTATTGGAAGAATAATTAATCCTCAACATGAGGCTGTGCAAAGATGAAACATTTCTGTGCTTGGCATACACCCGTGTGTCTAACATGCCAACGTCACTTTCAGGGCACAATTGAGACTGGCGGAAATCGAGTCCGCCTTAACTCAAGACTCGTGGAAAATAAATTCTCTGCATCCGAGGCCGTGCTGGATTAATTTACATATCTCTCCAGCCAAACTTGGAAGCTAACGCACTGGTCGGTTTCATCATTCATGACACAGCTATTGAGACTAGTCTCCCTCGTAAAGACGCTAATTGAGTCAGTAATTATTACAAACTTTTGACTCGTTGTATGTCTTCCCAGTATACCTTTTCTCCGTAGTAATTTCCGCTACCTTAATAATGACCACATCTCGATTAGAAAAAGAGAGATGAGGATGACATTAAAAATGATCGACAATGGTAGTAATAGGATGCTCCAGAATGAGGTCAAAAAGATACATGCACCAAGGATTATGAACACATCAAGGACTAGTGTAGGTGACCTAATTTGAATGTCCTTTCCGCACTCCCGTAGAAAATCTGACATGTTGTGGGATTTTTAAGCTTATAATCAGCCACTATATTTGCATTCAGTGCGTTATTCATTATAAAACTATCTTGTAGACAGCGATCACGAGTTTTCCCATCCATGTTCTCGAAATCTAAGATCAGGTAACGTGCTCCTTCTCTTCTTCCTTCGGGATCCGCACCCAAAACAACGTGATGCATGCAGCGACAATTTCGCACGCGAGCGCAAACCACCAAATTGCCCTCAATCCTTCTAACCCAATATCCCCTGACGGCCCTTGATCCACCTTTGTTCCGATAGCATCCGCCACCGCCGTCATCACGGCGGAACTCAGGTTCTGCATGGTGACGAGAAGACTACCGGCACTACCCTGGTATGAACGACGCACATTACTTGTAATATAAATCGAGGCGGCGGCAAATGAAAGGTCTGGGCCAAAAGTGACCAATGTGATTCCCGGGAAGGATAAAGCCCAGTAAGTCGTTCCTGATGTTTGCGGCAGGAAGAAAACTGGTCCTAGCGCGAAGGCGAGCATGGCTGTAAAATAGATAAAGTGGCCTGGGACAACGTGAAGAGTTTTACTGACCACCCACGTCGCTAGTACACCGACAATCGCGTTCGGAAGGAGATAAAGGGCAACGGTAATCGGTTCGTGGTGTTGAATCCGAAGCCAAAATTGGACTGCGTAAAATTGCCAGGCCCCAGAGAACGCACCATATCCAAGGAAATATGCCACCATAAGTGGGGTGAATCCCTTAGTTTTCCATAGTCGATTAGGGATAAGAGGGCGCGCGACCCAGCGTTCCACGAAGAAAAAGGCAATCAACAGTAAGATGCCAACCACCACTAGGCTATATGTGTAGGGACTCCAGTGCACAACGGAGCCCTGTGTTAGACCAAATAGGAGGCAGATACAGCCCGTCACCGCGAAGCTAGCGCCAATATAGTCAAAGTCTCGAATTGTCGGGGCATCGGTGCCGGCGATATCAGCCACAGGGCGAAGCGGAGGAATTGTGGTATAGGCTGCAACAAGGCAAATTCCTGATAGGATAGCGTTCGAGCCAAAAATCCAATATAAATAAGACTTTAAAGCACCACCCTGGATAGCACCGAGCCAAAAGCCGAAGGGCGCCGTGGCTGACATGGCCGAAAATACCTGGTTCTTGCGACGACCTGGCTTGTAGACTCTGCCAAGGATACTCATTGAGCTGGAAACTAGAACTCCGATAGCCAGTCCCTGCATCGCTCGAACGATGTAAAATAGAATTGCCTTCTCGGTCGAGAACACTCCGACAATATTCCAGACAAGGAGCCAGGCGAAGGCGCCAATAACGATCGTTCTCGGTGGAGCCAAGTCGCTCAGTGAGCCTGATATCACGACAGACAGGGAGAGCGGCGTGGTATATGCCCCCAATACCCACGGCAGTTCACTATTTCTAATTCCTAGCGAGCGCTTGAACTCCTCTTGGTTCACTGTGATGTCGCCGAGCAAGAAGGAGAAGAGGAGAAGACCAGCAGAGCAGACAAAGACAAAGATCACTTCGGCTGTGAAACTACCAATCTCTGGGGGAACTCCTTGGTATTTGGCCACACTTGGAGAGCCAGCCTCCTCAGCAAGATCGGGCATTCTATCCGGCGAAGTATGTCTGAATGAGCGACGAGTGCTGCGCTCGCTTCGGCGCGAGGGCACGGCGCCCAATTCTAGATGGCCATCGTGTTGATGGCTGAGAGTGCTGGCCAGGTTCTCGAGTGCTTCGCCCATGTGCGACCCCCGTCGCGTTCGCGTCGTGGGGACCTTGTACATATCGGCGACATCTTGTGAATCGGGGATATCTCCCAGCTCGTCTGAATATCTTCTGCTGCTTTCTGCCGTCGTTGACGGCGATAGAGTGGAGGTGGCTGTCGATTCGACTGCGTGACTGGCACCTTTCTCGTCGTCGCCCACTGGTGTCGGCGCCATTCTGTAAGAATTCGCAGCGGTGTATCAGTATTCGCAAGATGGAATGAGATCAGGTCAAAAAAAGGGAACCGCAAGGAACAAACTAAATATGATGCTCCACGGGCCAGCTACATGGCGGAAAAGTGGATCCAGACGTCATATCGAAGAGTTTTACGAGTTTGCGGAGACTAATCTCCGAATTCCACAGCTCGATGTATTGTGGACATGTGGAGAGCCGATCTACCGTGAATTCCGATTCTATTTCTTGCCTTGTCACGAAATGGCACTCCCCTCGTGGTGGCGACACCGACATTCCAGAGAAACCAGGCCACATGTGGGACTCACGCCATGATGATTCGACGACTTTGTCGGGAAAAAAGATCACAAAAAGAAGCATTTGGCTAGCGTATAAGTTTGAATCAAAAGCCAAGCTCTGATAATCGAAGTAATCGAGCCGAATTGGGTTTCGTTCAAAGGTGCAATCATTACTCGTTGCAGGAGAAGTAGTACTTTTGTTAAGAGAATTAAAACGACGCGGACCCAAGTGATGCTAGGTGTATTCTTCTGCATTCAAAAAATTTCAGATACCAGGACTTCAAATAATATATGTGCGGCATCAAGGTAAATGTAGTAATCGGGAATGGGGTTGCCATAGAAGGTGGGAAATGGATAAATTCAATAGTCGAAACACACGCTTTCCACTCTCATACACAAGCACAGACTATCACGCGATGTGAACATGATCCTTCATCCGTTCAAACTTTGCAGTTTGGTCATTCTTCATTCCCCTAGTCTTGACCATATTTGATGTAAATTGGAATAGTCCAATCACACCAGCTATCCCGACTCCAACCAATGGTCCCAGAATCGAGAATACAGTAAACCCATACGAGGCATTCTGGAACGCTACGCTTTGAGTCAAGTGATTTGTCGCAAGTCCAACTTGCATCGCTGTCAACACCAATGCCATGTAAATAGTCGCTGCCGTCAACGGTGTGAGGTAGTCGATGAACAGCTCGCCGTATGATTGGTATGTATACTGGTATCCCTGCAATATGAATCCATAGCGCCAGGCGTAGATCTTGTTCAGTCGTGATAGCCGTAGCTCGCCGAACCAGTAGCGGGGGTTGATGTTTTGAGGATCGGTTTCTTTGTTCTTCAGCAGCTGTTGAACAAGTTGGAGCCATTTTGTCCAGGTGATTTCCTTCGGAAGGAGATGGTACGTGTGGGCGATGGCGAAATCACTCTCGAACCGAATGAGAGCGAGGTAAGAGTATATGAAACCCAAGGCACATTTGTACAGTTCTTCCTTGCTTTGATTTTGGGTGTACGCGACACGTCCGTGTTGTTTGTCACTGTTGCTGCTGGGGATGTCTTCAGCATCAGAGGGGTGCCCGCAAACGAGATGCTTTGCCCAAAAGTCGGCATTCAGTAGATACCGTGGAAGAGGCTTTAGATGAAATTTCCGCGAGCTTTCCCACACCAAGTGCATGTCGATTCTCTCGTCGGCGCATATCTCACGCGATGCCGCGACATGGTAGTTCAGGGGCCTCGGGGGCGTAGGAGAGCCGGCGAGCCATAGATGTTGGTGAATGTGGTTTAGTCTTTTCACACATAGATCCTTCTGGAGAAAAGTGTGGACGTCTTCTGCAGGTGAGATGAGGAGTTGATCTGCTGAGCGAGTGGAAGCGGGCAGAAGAGTCACAGTGGCGGGCAATGCATCGCCCGGTTGGTCATTGCTGAATGGGAGCCCGAAGGGCATCGCAAAGCAGCCGAGATTAGCTGGATAGAGCAGGCACACAAAACAAGCTTGTTGATGCTGTTTTGAGTGCCTCGTGGAACGCGGGGCGGTTTTTGCCCCTGAAAGCCAATCAACTCGGCGGTGCGTGCGCCTTCAACTAGCGACGACATGATCATCGTGGCACTTGTCCACCCTATACAACTAGGCATATGGCCTTGCAGAATCGAGGATCGTCTTTCGCTATATTTCAAGAATCTCACAACTCTTGCAAGCTGGTCTCGCTGGCTCACCAGATCGGTCGCATACAATAGACTAAGTCTGCTCAATAATTTAAAGTCTTGTCATATACTTCACATAATTCCAGAGAAATTCTCAAGCTAAAAAGAAGCTTTTGTCCGAACTTAGATGTTGCATATCTCAGCTATAGAAGCACCGTGCAGGTCGGCATCGAACAATATCGTCGCGTCGGAGGCGCCAGTAGATGCTTTGCCCAACTTCCCCGCGCACCTTTCGCCACGCCTCAAGTCGACCATTGACTGGTCGAAGCTTGGATTTACCTTCGCAAGCTTCCCTTCTGTACCGTAGAACTGAACCGAGTGATCACGAGAACATACTCTACCACCGTCCCGATCGGGCCACATGATGTCACTCAGTCGACATAGTATATAAACGCCTTTCGTCACCATCAAAAGAACTCTTTCAAGACAGTTTTCCAACTATTTTCAAGTCACCCAAGAATTTAACAATGTCTGACTTCTTCCGCAGAGCTTCTGACGCGCTCCATCATCGCCAGCGTCAAGACTCCACCGATTCTACTGATATCCCGAAGTCCCCTGACGCGGCAAAGCCTCCTGACGAACCAGTCAAAGAAAGGTCCGATTCCGCTGTGTCCGAGTCGCAGGCGAATGAGGCTTCTGCTGCTAGTGCACCTAGTATGAGCTCATCTCCCTTGTCCGGTTTCTGCATTGGAGGTATACTAATGTCGCATAGAGGATATTGCCGAACCGAAGCACCGGCCGTGGACCTGGAGGCATCATCGGGACAAGGCAGAGGCGCCCGACACAAAACAGCAATCTGGTCAGGACAAAAAGGAAGATATTGACTGGCTTGTGGGAACGTAGCGTGATATTCCTGCTCGACTAAGTGCCAGATTTGGTGGCGCTTACGCTTTCAATTTTATTGCCAATGGTATAACAATGATCGCCAGGGCGGATGCGGATCAATATCTAGTATTTTGGATTTTTTTTTTCTTTTTTTTCTTTTTGTGGAAAGTTTCTCTTCGTGATTACATGGCAGAAAATGAATATTGAAATATTTGGTAACTCCTACGGACTACTGTAACGATGACACTCAGTGAAGACTTTATTAGAGAAAGTATTTTCTTAAACTGCCTCTTGTCTATGCAATCTCAATACTCCTCAACGGTGCTATCAAAGCATAACACGCTAGCTGATTGGTTGCTAACTTGCTGGTCTTCAGTATCCCACTCAGTGAAGCTGCAAATACCGGGCTCCTCCACCGAATACAAGATTGGCTCTTCGCACTTTTCGTCCCTTCAAGAAGTCAGTACATATTTTGTTTCAGATCTTGAAGCTGGTTGAATCTGATGGTACTCACTTGTAAAAGTTACACACAATATCCTCGGGGACGCGGACAGCGGTCACTTTGCCCTTCCTATCAATGATATCGTTAACTTGTCTCCTTGTCGTTCAGCCTTGGTGTTCACGTACAATGTGTCGGGGATGAGTGTGCATTCGTTGTTTGGCTCGATCTCTGCTGAGTCGCCGGTGCATGGTTCCTGCGAATAAATGGTCGCCTTGGACAGAATGTGTTAGCCAGATTCTCCAAAATACGGGTCAATGTTAATAGGATGGGATGTTTGTATACCTCGTTCGCTGCTAGAACAGGGGCCACGCAGGAGAAAATAGCGAGCGCGAGTACCTTGGATGAGACCATTTAAAAGCGTGTCGGGTAGGTAAGGGTCACAAGTTGAAGAGTTGGGGTTTTTTATCTCTGGGGTGGTAAAGGCTCCGAGTCGCGGGGACGAATGGAAATACCACCTTTTTATATGTAGAGACGTGTCAACAATAAACATTGCTAAACGTGACCAACAATAGAGACTCGACCTGGCTCTGCAGTTTATTACCTGTAATATTACCTCATTATACGCCAATCTGTAGCTTGATTGTTGGCTGGGTAGCTGGTTTAACCATCTGCAGCTACTCGTCGATCTCCCTACGCAAGGGGGTGTTGATCTGCCCTGTGGATTGTTGGCTAAGTTACACTTGCACATTCAAGGTTTTTATGGATTTAGATCGCAATCGTGGTCTTGTCTCAGCCTCGAGGTAGGAGGTTCACTAGTTCGTGGGTCTGAGGTATCCAATGCGGCTGAAATATCAGCATTACAACTTGAAGCAGCGATGAGCTTGTGCATGGTTCAATCGATAGGGCGACCTCGACTGTGGAATATCAAGCAAGAGGCCCCATACTGTTCTTATTCTCTTTGCATTGGCCCGTATCAAATGGTTATTCGAGATTTCTTCTCAAGCAATTATAACGATCGTAGAAAAACAACATTCATTTATTCTATCCACAGCAAGCTGCCATCTACCCAACTCCCAACATCCCAAGGATCTGTTCAACCAATCCACTCAAATTTATCCTCAAGATACTTTTGTGCTCTCACATCCCCGGACCTCGCATGACCCTCGAAGTTTTCCGCCCGAGCAGCCCGTCCACATAGACGTCCTAGTTCGCCACTTTCCTTTTCATCTGTGACTTCCTGGTACGTCACCGTGCGAAGGAATTTGCCAACCCATACTGGTATCGTTAGCTATGGATTCATGCTATGGCTGGTATTGACTGAGAGTAGGAGTGGGAGCGTGGTGGTACTTACATCCGCCAGTATACCGTGCAGCACCACGGGTAGGAAGAACGTGGTTCGTTCCGATACACTTATCACCATATGAAACACAGGTATTCTCTCCAAGGAAAAGAGCGCCATAGTTGGACATCTTCGTGAGTGCTTCGCGAGGGTTCTGCGTTAAGATCTGAACATGTTCGTAGGCGTATTCGTCGGCTAGTTTGTATGCCGCGTCGAGATCGGATACGATATTCACTTCACCCAGACGTGCCCAGGAAACACCGGCGATATCGGCTGTTGGGAGGATCTTTAGTAGACGGTCGACCTCGGTAATTGTCTTTTCGCCGATGGTTTGCGAATTGGTTATTAGAACAGCTGGTGAATCGGGACCGTGTTCGGCTTGAGAGAGGAGGTCTGTTGCCACGGTAAATGGGTCTGCGTGTTCGTCTGCCACGATGAGGATCTCGGTTGGTCCGGCTGGGAGGTCGATGCCGATTTCTTCGCCGAATAGTTGGCGCTTGGCTTCGGCGACGAAGGCATTACCGGGTCCGGCGATGAAGTTTACTTTTTTCATTGTTGGGGTGCCGATTGCCATAGCTGCGACGGCTTGGACGCCTCCTAGGATGTAGATGTCGTCTGCCCCGGCGAAGTGCATGGCTGCGACGGTGTTGGCGGGGACCTTTCCGGCGATTGGAGGTGTGCAGGCTGTGACATGGGGACAGCCAGCGACTTTGGCTGTCAAGATTGTCATATGGCTGGATGCGAGGAGGGGATAGCGGCCACCGGGGATGTAACTACCATTGGATCAGCATGGTTGCGCCAGGCCCCGGGCTTCATACTCACGCGCCAACCGAGTTGATGGGGATATTCTTCTGTCCTAGATGCACCCCCGGACGAATCTCCACCTCAAAGTCCTTGAGGGAATCTCTCTGCGCCAGGGCAAACGTGCGGACATTGTCCTGCACCTGCTTGATATCATCGATGATCTGCTTCGGGACGGTGGAGATGATCTGCTGGATCTCTTCTGGGGACAGTTTGAAGCTGGATGGACTCCATTTGTCAAACTTCTCCGAGTACTGTCTCACTGCGGCATCACCATTGGCGCGAATGTCATTGATCACGCCCCGCACGATCGCGGGGACGTCGACAGTCGGCGCGGGACCTGCGCCAGAGGCGTTGGGCTGTTTCAGCTTGAGAACCATGGTGGATGAAGAATTGGATGGGTGTTGATCTGTGGTATCATCATGGCGAATAGCCGGCTCTTGTATATAAATTGTGCATTCTCGACCTGTCCAGCTTCATAGTCAACCTCGGGCTCGGCGCCGACTCCGCGATTCCCCGCAATTTGGCCGCGTGGAGAACTCGGAATGTGGAGAGCTGCGAAAAGGAGATGCCGAGCAGCGAGCAGCCAACAACCAACAGCGAACAGCGAGGAGCTGAAAGTTTAGAAATCAGCGGGTTTGGAGTGGTCAAACTCTGATCCCCGTTTTACTGCTGTAGTGTGTGCAAAGAAAAATGGTATCATATCATATCATATCGTATCATATCATGTCATATGTCACGGGTATCATAACTATTTCGTATACAGAGCTGTCCCCAAATCTCCAATTAACTGCGCAAGACTCTGCACGAGTGGAGGCGTTCGCTCAGCCACGTCAGGTCGGAGCACCGACTGCACTAGTTGCATCGTCGTTCCCGAATCTGCAAGGTAGAGGGGTCCACCCGGAATCTGCAAGGCTGGTAGACCACACCCTAGTGTCACAAACTTGGATACTTCGGGGACTTCATCCGCGTCGAGGAAGACGGTTGGGCCCGAGAGGGAGGAGCTTTTGAGGGATCGGGCGTTTTGGGCTTTGGAAACTACGCCGTAGGACCAGAAGGCCAGGCTTGCGTAGTACACGCCAATGGCGAGGAATCCTGTTATTGAGCCCGGGGCCATTTGTTTGGCTGCGCGGACGGTTTGGCCAGCGTGCCAAATTGCGCGCCGAGAGTCGGGGCTGGTGATCCACTCGAGGGCTGAATGGTATACTCGGCGTGCTTCTTGTTTGTCCTCTTTGCCGGCAAAGAGCTGGAGTTCTTCTAGGGACATGTGCAGGAGCATTGAGAAGACTTCGCATATTAGGATTATCTCGGGTCGGCACTGGACTCGGAGTTCTGAGCAGACCATGCGGAAATGTTGAAGCGCTTGGTCGAGCTCTTGTTGCCGTGAGTTGGTGACGAGGGCATGCCAATGTTTGGAATTGCTGGTCGAGATAAACCTTAGTCGGTGGTACTCGTTTATCAACGCGGAGAGGCCGTGGAGAAGGACAAGAGCAGACATTTGCGTGTCGATACGGTCTTGGAATACCGACAGCTGCGACATGTCGCGAAGGAGGTCGGCGAGCGAGGGCATGCGCTCCGGAGCCTCAGTGCAGTATAGTTCTTTCCATTCTACGGCCGATTTCGCTTCCCATAGGTGGCGGGCTGCTGGCAGTGGGAGGTCCATGTCGGCGTAGGAGATGAGCGGGTTGACGTTGAGTGTTACCGCGGATTGGGTGTCGTGGAGAAAGACGTGATAGACAAGTCTGTCCGCTAGTCAGTATGAAATGCATCAGGGAGTTCTTTGACTTGCCATACCTTTTAAAAGACTCCTGCTCGATCCATTCGTGCCATTTCCGCTCGAGGACATCACCCAGGTCCTCGGCCAGGGGCACGATAGTTGTATAGACCGAACGACGGAATCGCAGGGCTCGACGGAGCATGGTGATGAGAGGCTGCGAGAAACTCTCGGCGATCTCCGTCTTGCGCCGATTGCCACTCCATATGCCAATGTCGATAGTCAGCGCGTATGTTTGCGAAGTCCGCAGATCGCGCGTGGTGCTATTATCATTTTCATACTGCATTAACCAAATTTAGCCTGAATACCTGAAACGGGAAGAAGGCCGGGGATGGCACCTACTTTGATAGGCATGTATAGTCGAACAATCTCAAGGAGGGCGTATCCCAGCTTCCGGATAGTAGGAATAGGCGAAAGGACAGCCCCGGCGGATGCCATCGCGGCGAGGATACTGGCATGCTCGTTATTCGGTCGGAAGGTCGGCATATGAATGAAGGAATCCACGTTGTCCGTTTGGCGCTCAAAGAACTGCTGGATGAGGCCATCCAACAGCTCGGTGCTTGGGAATGACTTCATGATGCGGGTCAGGTTGGCTTCTCGGCTAATCTCCAAGACGAGACCGAAGATGAGGTCTCGGCTGCTGGAGGTTAATCGCTCGCACAGGATCTGTCGGTCCGATGTAGCACTTGTCTCGGGGCTGTCAATTGTCTGTGGAACGGATAGATTCTCGTGATCGACGCATGCCTTGTCCGCCTGCATGGGTTTCCACGCGGAGAGGGAGGAGCGGTGGTAAGCTTCAGCCCCGATACCAATGCCGCTGTCTGCGTCGAAACGGTCATGCTGATCGTGATCGTGGGCTGGGAGGATACTGCGAGAATTAAACATGTCGATCAAACCAAAGTCGCCATCGGTCAGATTAAAATCAAAGGCCGGGTGCTCCAAGGCGCCGTAGTGGGTGAATTCGGGAATCAGACTGGAGGGGTCGAAGGGATCGTTGTACCGGCTCAGCGAGGAGATCAACGAGTCCGGAATAAAATTTGGGAAAAATGTGCCGTCGACGCTGAAGATTCCACTCTCCTGGTCGGGCGAGACTGCCGGCTGGAATTGCGGTGATCGGCTGGCATACTCGATCAGTTCCGGGCCCGGGACTCCCGGGGAGAGCAGCGGGTCGGGCGGTGCTTGCGGCGTCATGAGGAGAGTGGCGCCTGTCTGGAATTCATCCATGGGAGTTGGCATAGGCTCGAAGGCGACGGCAGGGAGATCGAGATCGGGCTGGCTGGGATGGTCCAGGTCGCGTTCGCCTTCGCCATCACCCTGAGGCTCCGGGGAGGAGTCCTGGGCGACATCCTGCCAGTCGCATTGGAGATTGCGCTCGCGACAGCGGCGACAGGGCTTCTCCTCGTCGCATTTCAACTTGGAGGAGGCACATGCCCTGCAGGCTTGGGAGACACGGCTCTGCTTGGCGATGGAGTCACTTCGCTTGCGCTTGCGATCCCTGTCCGAGGCGTGGCCGGCGGCATGTCGTTTGAGGAGGTCACTGAACAGTCAGTACATATCAGAACGAGATGAGACGAGATGAGGCAAGAAAGATAATACTCACGGGCGAGCAAAGCCCTTGTCGCAGACCTCGCAGACGTAGGGCTTCTCGCGGGTGTGAGAGCGGACGTGCCGGATGAGATGGTCGGGGCGATTATAATGACGCCTGCAGAAGCCGCATTGGAAGTAGCCCCCCTCTTTTGACTTGGAGGCGTGGGTGTCCATGTCGTGGTTGCGTGGACGACATGAAGAAGAGAGAAGAAGAGAAGTGAGGAGGAAAGAAGTGAAGAGGGGAGAATCCGGGGAAGCCAACCGCCAACAACAGCCTAGATTACTGACTGGAGTACTCACTAGAATACTTTGGGCCGGAATTCTCCACAGTTGTCGATCAGAATTGACTGGATCCTGAGTAGTACTCTACTGGTACCCTAGAATACTAGTCG
Organism: Penicillium sp. G339; assembly: GCA_027569595.1. Taxonomy (NCBI): domain Eukaryota; kingdom Fungi; phylum Ascomycota; class Eurotiomycetes; order Eurotiales; family Aspergillaceae; genus Penicillium; species Penicillium sp. G339. Next base: position 194,698 of record JAPDFJ010000039.1, read on the forward strand.
TTGTACTCTGCACTCTGCTGTATACTGCTGTAGAGTAAGTATACTTCCCCGCAACTAAGCCTAGGCGGATCGGATCATGCATACGCGTCTCGTCCTAAATTGGATATTGGAGAACTGGGAGGGTTCAAGGGACAAGCTAGACTCAGCTAGACTAGATTAGACTGGATCACACTAATTACGAAAATACAAATACAACGTACAGAATACAGCATCTGCACTGGGGGCAAATGCACTCTACTCCCGGGATGTGGGGGACCACTTCCGATGCTCCGAGTGGGCGAACTGACGCTTTATTAGTATATGTTATTATATTATATTATATTATATTATACCATTACTCTATTCTATTCCATTTTATTGCATTGATATATCTCTCAAATCCCTCTGCATTTACAACTGCTTTGTCTAGAAGTTCCAGCACTCCACCATGGGTATACCTCCCTCTCCTCCTCTCCTCCCTTCTTCCCTCTACACCACATCTACTCATCACCACGACCATCACAGGCACCCCCGTCCACTTCTTCTCCCATGGCTCAACCATGATGCTCGGCGAGGAATCCTCCTCCGCAGACTACTGGAAGAAATGCGGCGATGAGGCCCTCGCCAGGAACATCCAGGGCGTCATTATCATGGTACTCTCTCCTCCCTCCTCCTCTTCCTCATAACCACCGCTGACCACGCCAGGGCGCCCACTGGGACTGTCTAGACGACCGAATCGAACTAGCCACAAACCCTCAACCCGGCAAATCCCCAGTCGCCTACGTCCACCCAGACAAATATACAAACTACACCCTAAACCCGGACCTCGCAACAACAGCCCGCTGTATCTCCCTCCTAGCTGCAGAAGGCTTCAAAGTCTCCGGAAACGACACCTTCGACTGGATCCACGACGTCTACCTAATTCTAATCAGAATGTTCCCAACATCGTGTCCGCCAACAACGCTCATCTCCGCAAACGCCCGCTACGACCCGCACTTCCATATGAAAATCGGATCGACCCTGCGTCCTCTCCGGAAGGAGAATTACCTCTTCATTGGGACTGGTGGTGCTGTTCATAACCTGTATCGCAATCGTTGGGCTCCTATGTTGCGCTTTCGTGATAATTTCGCTATGGAGACGCCCCCCGAGGACTGGGCTTTGGAATTTCGTCAGGCAGTTGAGGATGTTATTATGAAGACGTCGGGTGTGCAGCTGCGTAGGGCTATGACGAGGTTGATGAAACATCCTAGGTTTAGAGATGCTCATGCTACCGATGATCATTTTATGGCTGCTTTGTTTGTGGCCGGTGCCGCGGGTGACGAGGATGATGCTGGTGCCCCGGCAGTTTTGGGCGCGGAGAGTTGGGAATTGACGAATATGTGTAATTCGCAGTTTACCCTTGGGCGTTGGAAGGAGATTGCCGTTTAAACGGCCCCCGTTTAGATAGTATGGTCACTCATTACACTACAATGCAACTGTTGAATGTTGAATGTTTCAAATGGCGTCGCGGTGCGATTCGCTCTATTCCATTGATAGCGTATATACACAACCTTCGTCAAAGTAACAAGAGGAAAGAAGCAAGAACCATCCAAGGTCCGCGCCGATTAAATGCTGTAATGATCAGGGAATCGCATCCTCGACGACTTCCCATGCTCGTGTCTCGTCGCTTCGTGCCGATCAATTCAACGCCGTTCTCCCAAAACTGCACCCCAAAACTGCACAAACGAAAAAGAAAGGGAACAAAGGGAATAAAGGGTAACAAGGGAAAAGAAAACATTTAATGCCCAATGGATATCCCAACTCCGCAAGCAAAAACAATGTCACAACTAGATCACGACCACGTCGCCCTCCGCATCCGCCGGATCGGAGGCCATCATGTCGTTGTATTTGCCAACTGCGATCATCATCGGATCGTCTTCTAGATCAATCGCGCTGTCATCATTGTTGGGAAGCACCAGCTCTTTCTCGCTGGGCCCGTGCTTCGACTCCACTTCTGTGGTCGGGCTGTCTGCGCCCTCGTGGCTTAGTGAGGCCCGTGAATGTGGTTTGGCATCAAACGAGGGGGCTGAGTTGCCCTTCATATTTGCCATCCCCGCCGGTTCGCCAAAGACTGCGTTTTGCAGGGAATTGGGTGTGCTGCGCATGAATCCACCCTTCTCCGCCTGCCAGACCATCATCTCGTGGAAAAATACCTTGGTCATCCACCACGCGCTGAAGCTTGCCGCTCCGCCTAGAGTTAGGCGGTGCAGAATGCTATCCCACAGGGCATCGACCTTATCAATGATGCATGCAGTGCGGTGGTTGGCGAAGAGGACCGGGAGATTAAGAATAAAGGATACCCAATTATCCGGGAAGTTGTAATCCTCACCCGATGAGGTTTCCACCGGGTAGTGATGAGCCTCGAGATCGGCCGGATGGTCAGGTTGTTGGAAGAAAGGCAAACCCGAAGATGGGTTGGCATCTGTCAGGGGCGTGAGCAGTGCCCGCACATCATGTTTCAGGATCTGCTCAGTAGCTTTCTCCGCGCAGCTCGGGATGTTGGCCTTGGTGAGCATCTCGACCGGGTGAACCAAGGTCTTGTAGTCATACCACATCTGGTTGCGGTTGTCCGGGTGGCACAGCCAGGCCGCCGCAGCATTCGCCGCTTGGTTCACGTCCAGCATATGCTTGAGAAGGTTGCAAAAGATATGTGCAGGAATCAGACGCGCCACAGATACATGCGCAGGCTGAGCCTTGAATGTCTCGGCAATGTGGCCACAAAGTCGCTGAGAAATGGATCCAAACGCATCCATGACAACCTTGGGAACCACCTGTGTGGTAAGAGGTGCCACAAACGCAATCATTTTTTGGTACATCAACCAGTCACACTCCTTAATCCAAGGTGCGAGGTTGGGATGAGTCAAAAGCTTTTGGACGGGAACAGTGAGAGTCCCGTGGAAGGCAGAGAAGTATTTCAAAAGATTACGCTCCTTGCAGAATCGGAAGCTGTCAATGACCGAAATGCAGTGCGAGCGGTAGAGAGCCGCCAACGCGTCGGCAACTTTGAGGTCGGTGTTGTGAGGGAGGTAGGGACGAATATCGGGGAGATTGAGGGAGTCATTGTCCATCGAGGGCACTTCGTCGTCGGGGAACTGCAACATCTGGTGGATCATCTTTCCCGCTTGTCGCGCGACATTCTCCGTGGTGATGGTCGCATCGGCGCTGGCGGGATGTTGGCCCTCACAGCCGCAGCTGCTGGGCGGGGAATTATTAGAGAATCGAGGCGGGAACGAGGTCGTAGGAGAAGGGAAGACCGCGGTGTCTGCGGTGGGCGGAGGGATGCTGACGCCGAAGCGTCCACTTGAATGCACCGAAGGGGCCGGCGACGCTTCGTCGAATCGTTGCGAACGCATCGCGCTGGCCGGTCGGTCTGGCATGCCCGCGGGCACAACATGTGGGTTGGGGGCAACCTGTTGGGGCACATGCTTGACTTGCTTCTCCTCGATGACGGAAAGGTCGACGTAGTGATACTTGGACTCGCCACGGACACCCAGTCTTCGGGTCTGCACGTTGGGGAAGATGATGCGGACGAGCTTGCCAAAGGAGGCGGGGTTCAGGACGGATACTCGCTCAGTTCCACACTTTTCGGCGTAGCAGCAGTAGACGCGGTCACGGCGAACCGAGCCATTGCTCTTGCGGCAGTTCTCACGCAGCCTGGGTGGTCATTGGTCAGCCTATATCAAACCAAACTTGACAAGGGGGAAATCTTACCAGATCATGGCGAATACCTGCTTCACCTTCTCTGCTTTGCCTCCAGCGCCTTCATGCTTCATAACCTCGGTGGCCATTTGTTTCAAATTATATCCTTCATACTGGCGGAGTAGCTTGCGTAGTTCGTTATCGTTGGCCAGCGTCGAGCTGGACCCGCGTTTCTTCTTCCCACCGGCCTCGGATGCCTCCTGGTCCTCCAATGTCGGGTCGGGGAGGTGGTTTTCGATGCCGCTGTCGTACATGGTTTGATATTGTGGCACGGGCACCTGGGGAAGGCCACTGTGGGCAATGTCCGGGGGCAATGAGTGGTGAGAGAGGTTGTGACTATGCATGGCGTGACCGGCAAAGTCGTCCGCACGAGAGGTCACCGAATGGTCGCGGTGCCCTTGGTCCAGGGACGCGCCATTGGACTGGTGGACCAGCTGATGGCCAAACCGCATGATCATATCCTCCGGGTTGTTGCCGAATACGTGTTGAGCGCCAGCAACCTGGGACGGCATGAACTGGGGGAAAACGTCGAGTTGGTCCTGTGTCTGCTGGGTTGTACTCGAGTGAATGCTGGCAGTGGAGCCACGCGACCTAGGACGACGGCCAGCCCGAGAGAGAGTTTCGGAGCGACCACGGATTGGGTCTGCGGTGCCAGGACGACTGAGCGGGCCCATGTGTTGGGTGTTCTGCGACACGACGCTACCTTGCGACGGGGCGCGCACTGAGGAGACATATGCGATGAGTGGGCGAACGTGAATGGGTGGAGACCAAGCTACAGGAAGGACTCACCTAAATCAGGAGGCATCTTATAGAGCGGACGAGTGGTTGGCTCAGTTTGGACGAAGTGGAGGAGCCCGTCACCAGGGAGATGGACCGGTGCAAGACCTGGTCGAGGCGTGAGGGCAGCGACAGCGAGGGCGAGGGCGAGCGAGCATGAGAGGGGGTGGGATGGGCAGTAGACAGTAGGCACTGGCACTTGACTGTTCGCCGTCACTTCAGCTCAGTCACTACCTGTATAACCGTTGAAGGAACCAAAAGCACAGGGCCAACACCGCGTGGAAGAAGTCGAGGAGGTAAACAATTGCAACTCGCCGTTGGGCGGCCAACCTTTGTTGTGGTCACGTGGGCTGACTCAGCATTCAGCACAACACAGCATTGCATTCATCATTGCATCCACCACATTCATTGGACTGGGGGACATGAAAATGGGGATTCTAGGGGTGAATGGGTGGGTGGAATTGCGTGCCAGTGGAATACTGATTCAATACACCAGGATATATTATCCGTCCACTCTGCTACTCAACACACGACGCGATCAGCCACCGGCAGTACATATTATGTACAGACACCCGTACAGATCTCTGTACTCCTAGCAGTCACTCTATTTTATTGTATTCTGTATTCTGTATCTATGTATTTACTGTGTTCTACACACTCTACCCTATCTATACTGTGTACACTGTATACACTGTATATGCAATGTTCACATCTGCCGTCCCCTACGTCATACCAAGCCACCTAATACCAGCGAAACAGGAACAGTCAAAATAAACAAATAACCGGTACTTCGATTGGACTCCTCCTTTGCAATGGTCACTTGTATAGTAGCACAATCTGATATCCGAGTGCCTCATAAATATAGTACCTCTGGTCTAGTGTGCAGGTGCATGTGCATATATATATCACTATCATTATATCATAACCATCTCCACCGCCGATCAATGCAGGACCATAGTAACCTTGGAACCCAGTGGGCCGGTAAATAATTAATCTCCGAGACCAAAGAGTCCTGGAGCAGTACGGAAATACTACTGCGTACTACTGCGACTGATACCTGGATAGGATGATCTTTCTCTGCCAAGCCGCCTTGTAGGGCTGTGATGTCAGTCACCACCTCCGAGCACTACTCCCACTTCTATCAATCTCCCCTCTTCCCCTCCCCACACCCCCTCCATTCACGTCCATCATGCACAAGTTTAAGGAAAAGGTCGAGAGCCAATTCGAGCAGCTCGAGGATTCATTCCGAGGTATTCATTCCACTCTACTCCATCCACTACTCCACCACTGGCATTCACCACCACTCACATCACACTGTACAGACCACTCCCTCCACGATACAAAAGCCCAGGCTACACACCTCAAGCACAAAGTCGGCAAGTTCTTCAACATCATCAACCCGAACCACCGCCACGACGAAGCCCACGAACAAGCCACCGACCGCAAACGCTCCGACATCGCCGACTCCCATCGCTTCGGCTCCTTCGCCCCCATTCACGACGGCAATCGCATCAAATGGTACGTTGACGCCCTCGACTACCTTTGGGCCGTCTCCGAGGCTCTCGAAAAGGCCACCGAGACCATCTACATCGCCGACTGGTGGCTTTCCCCGGAACTCTTCCTCCGTCGCCCGCCGGCCCAGCACCAGGAATGGCGTCTCGATCAGATTCTCAAGCGTCGCGCTGAGGCTGGCGTCAAGATCTACGTCATTGTCTATAAGGAGGTTAATCAGGCCCTCACCTGTAACTCGGCCCATACCAAACATGCTCTGCGCAATCTCTGCCCTGAGGGGACCCCCGGTCACGGCAATATTCACCTCCTGCGCCATCCGGATCATAATGTCTTTGAGAATGCTGCTGATATGACTCTCTACTGGGTGCGCACGACCCTGCCGAACCATATCCCTCCCCAGATCCATGCTGACCCTCCAGGCCCACCACGAGAAATTCATCGTCATCGACTATGCCGTCGCCTTCATCGGCGGTATCGACCTCTGCTTCGGCCGCTGGGACTCAAATCAGCACCCTCTGGCCGACGTGCATCCGGCCGGTCTGCGGGACGATATCTTCCCCGGACAGGACTTCAACAACAACCGCATCATGGACTTCCAAAGTGTGCAGGACTGGCAGAGTAACGAGCTCAGCAAGGCCGACTTCGGTCGCATGCCGTGGCACGATGTCGCTATGGGTTTAGTCGGCGACTGTGTCTACGATATTGCCGAGCACTTCGTCCTACGCTGGAACTTTATCAAGCGCGATAAGTACAAGCGCAGCGAAGATGTCGATTGGATGCTGATGGAAGGCCGCACGGGCGAAAATGAAGATATCATCGCTGTTCAACGTCCTAAGTACCCCTGCGGCGAGTACATCCAGCACCCACTGACCCCGCTGTCCAGCAAGCCGCGCGGTAATCAGGGAACTGTCCGGGCACAAATCGTGCGCAGCAGTGATGATTGGAGTAGTGGGATTCTCAACGAGCATAGTATTCAGAATGCTTACTGCGAGACTATTCGCAATGCGGAGCATTTTGTTTACATCGAGAATCAGTTCTTCATCACCGCTACCGGTGAAGAGCAGCACCCCATCTATAACCAGATTGGTCGTGCGATTGTCGATGCGTGCGTGCGAGCTGGTAAGGAGGGCCGCAAATTCCGCGTTATCATTGTTATCCCTGCTATTCCGGGCTTTGCCGGTGATCTGCGTGATAATGCGGCAACGGGAACCCGTGCGATTATGGATTATCAGTATAAGTCGATCTGTCGGGGTGAGAACTCGATTATGGGACAGATTAAGAAGGCCGGTGTTGATCCCACTCGTATGTTCTACCTTCCATCGTGTGCTGATATTGAGTGTGAACTGGGAAAATGCTAATGCTGGTCTGAATCTAGAACAAATCTTTGTCTTTGCGCTGCGCGCCTACGACCGTATTAACAAAACACCCGCGCTGATCGATCTGGAGAACAAGGCCGATGTGACTTACCAGGATATCCAGCGCGGTATTGCCGAGTCGATCATGGGTGAGAGTGTGCACCCATCCATCGGCAATGACGGTGATAAGGGTGAGAAGAGCTATGATGAAGACCCGAAGCAAAAGCAGGAGAAGGTGCATAAACTTGAGAAGTTCGAGGAGCAGGTCGAGCGGGCGAAGGTTCACGACGGCGACGCGAGCCGGGACTCAGTGGCGCATTGCACTATGCTGAATGGCGGCAAGATGACGGAGGAGACATGGGAGGGTGACCCTGAAGCCGAGAAGGACAATATCGTCCAGGAGGAGCTGTATGTGCACGGCAAGGTATGCATTATCGATGACCGGATTGTCATCTGCGGCAGTGCCAATATCAACGATCGAGTATGTCCAGCTACCCCCCTTCTTCCTGCTGTGAGCTGCTGTGAGCTGTTTCGCTAACTGAATAGTCCCAACTCGGTTCCCACGACAGCGAACTAGCCATCGTCATGGAAGACCAGGACTTCATCGACAGCCAAATGGACGGAAAGCCATATAAAGCAGCGCGGCACGCCGCGACACTCCGCCGACACCTATGGCGGGAACATCTGGGACTACTACCGGCGCAGAACTATGATGCGAGCCAGCATCCGAATGCACGGAGTCCGGACATCTGTCTGAACGACGACGAGACCGGGCCGGAAGATGAGTTCGTGATGGATCCACTGAGCGACACGGTCTGGACCACTTGGACGGACCAGGCTAGTGTTAACACGGAGACGTATCGGATGCTGTTCCGTGCGGACCCGGACGATCATATCAAAACCTTTGAGGACTACGACGCCTTTGTCCCGCGTGGGGCGCGCCAGGGTCATTTGTTCGATCCGTATATGCCAGCGGCGGAGGTGCGCGAGAAGTTGGATCGCATTAAGGGTCATCTTGTGTGGTTGCCGTTGGATTTCCTATGTGATGCTGAAATGGCGGAGCCGGGTTTGGCCGTGAATCAGATTACTGAGGTGAGTGATGCTGTATTCTATTCTGTTTTGATCTGTTCATTCCAGCCCCTCATGGGGCTGTGGGGTGGGGTGGTGGGTGGTGCTAACAATTCGGTAGAGCATCTACACGTAGCGAACAAGGCCGAGATCGAGGATCGATCGATCCCGGTGAGGGTAAGAGCTGAGGCTGAGGCTGATTTGTATTTATTTGTTCTTGTACTTAGTAGTTTTGTTCTAGTCGAGGCAGTATCGAATGTACAGTGGACCATGTATGGGCTTCAGCCTCATGTACATACATACCTTGGTCAAAGATCCCGATCGATCGTGGTCAAAGTACGTGGATTCAAAAGTTCAGCTAGCTAAAGTACTAAGTTCAACAACATGTACTTAGTACTAACTAGTCAGAAATAAGTACTCCCCAAGTACCTCCACACCGCTGGTCCTTGCGTGGTGGAGCCGGAATAGAGTTAGCCGACCCAAGCCCCTGGATCTTTGTCCCACGGTAGTGGGTGTTTCATATTTGTTATTGCCATTGGTGCCGTGGTGATTATTATTTCTTACTTTACCTATTTGACTATTCTAATATTCTTATTAGGTGGCGCTCCCTTCGCGATCTATCCATTCTCGTATCAGACAAGGCATCTGGCCTCTCCTATTGGATTGGCGTCGCCTTGGCGCGTTCGCGGATGCAGATTTAGGCGAGTCTACCGAGTGGAGGGGATGTGGATGTGGATGTGGACTCCTGGCATCCGCGGACAGGGAGTTCCCTGCTGAATGCTACCCTTCTCGTTGGCTCAATTGACTAAATACGATACTCTGCTGAAACTGTGTGAAACTGTGTGGTAGAAATAAAAATGCATTGTGATTGTTCTTATCCATCCAGCGCCGCGCTGTATGTACGCCTTACGCTGATGCCCGACATAGATTAGAGTAGACATAGAAGTAGACAGTAATAGCTTAGCAACTCCGTCCGATGCGTCGAAACACTTTTGACTTTTGACTTTAATGCGATGCCGCCAAACGCAGAATTCCAAATTCCAAATTCACTAGAAGCCAGACGCGAGGAAATGATCGGTGCAAACACCCTTGCTGGGGGCCAGTGCGTTCTATTGATGTTAGACACACAGGGAAGGTGGACGTGGATGGGGATAGAGGTACACAGCTGGAGAGGAGGGTACTTACAGCCTTTGGCGTTGTGGCAAGCATTGCAGCGAGAATGGCCGCAGAGCTTGCAGCGCCAGATGGCCACGAAGGGGCCCGAGTTGCAGTCGGAGCAGCGCCAGGTGAGGATGTTACCATTGGTAGCCTGCACAATGGCGAAGACGTGGCCGGAGCACTGGTTTGCCATGGTGACAGTGATGAAGATAGAGGTAGAGGTAGAGCTAGAGTATAGAGTTAGCCCGATGCGCTGGTTGGAAAGTCCCGAGGGACTGTCACATACCGAACTAGGCGAATGGTCAGGCCCGAGGGGCTGGACGGTGCAGATCCGAAAGGGTTCAGTGGTCAATTGGACGAGGAGAGACGTGGTGAGGATGGTGAATGGCGAGGGTGGTCAATGGTAAGAGGCAGTGTGAAGATGAGGTGAAGAAGAAGAGAGGCATTAGACATTATATAGCCATCTATACTCGATCGAAGAGCACAACAGGACCGAATCGCTGCAAAGTGCCGTTGATGACGCACCTACCCGACCAGGGAGAGGAAAAAAGAAAGGAACAAGCCCTGCATGAGAAGAGGACGAAAAAATAAAATTTAAGGGAATGGTAAATGGCAAATGGGAAATGGCACGGTAGATGATGGGCCAAGGAAGGAGGCTGTCACGATCTACGCATCTCGCATGGCAATTAGGCGAAGGCAAACGCAAAGGCGATCCCGGCCCGGCTAGGAGAAAGTCTGGAAGATCGCGATCGCAGCCATCGCCGACGTGTAATTGGTGTGTGGCGATGGCTCACAATTTGATTTTGTGCGATCGACTTGCACTCGTGTTGCAAAAGGACGGTGGGGCGCCCAGCAGACAGGTTCGACAGGAGTGGCAGTGGACGAGAAGTGGCAGTCGACAGGTAGCAAAACATGAGGCAGTTAGGGCTAATCGTATCCGTGGTCCTTCAGCTCACGGGACAGCACAGCTACAGCGACAGCGACAGCTGGCTGGATCTACTCTCGTCCGTATTCTTCTCCTGCATTAATTGACACGATACCATCTTTGCTCACTGGGTTCATACCATTCTCCTATTCATGCACGATCGTCCCAGCAGACCGGTTGGGTCCGATCCTTAGGCTTCCTTAGTGCGGAACTACGGTGACTTGGACCATACTTTGACGAGTACAAAGTACATATCCGTCGTCCTGTACTTTGTGATGCGATACATCACCTGCTCCACATGGATCATCGGAGGCCCGGATTTTTAAATAGAAATGCATCCCTGTCGATCGGAAGTGCCGACTTGGCAGTAGTGGGTAGAAGGTACTGCATACATAAGGGGGGGGGGGAGGGAGGAGATTCAACAGAACTCAATTGAACCAAAGTAGACAGTGAGTTCACTACATCCTCATCCGATTGGCTTAGTCGATTTGAATTGTTCTTCTCCAGACTCCACTATCCATTCTCCACTCCTCCCTCCCTCTCTCGTCACATCGCCCTTCTGGATTGTGACTGGCTGGGGACGGAGTCTAGGACGGGCAGATCTTAGCAGGGATGAAGAGATGCGATTGGTAGATGGGAAATACCGAAAGGAGCCTGGTCTAAGCAGGGTAGGTGGATAATGGCTGGGAGTATTGGACAGCTGACACTCTGTACTCGATCTATACTTTACAATATACCCTACCGTAAACACTACCGTAAACACTGATTATACACCGCATTGAATTCAATGATGTGGCACCAAGTAGCGGTATAACTTTCTCCTCCGATGTCGTACAAGCAAGGTCGCACAATCCGATGCATTCCAGATAAGAACTGCCTAGAACAGAGCGAGCAAAGCAAAGAAAACAATAGCACCCGGGTACCTACGAGAACCTCCCGACAACCGGTATACCCAGGACTCACCAAGCCCGGTGACTTTCAAACCGGCCCAGCCACCCTTCGAGCCGCGGAAGGCTTGCGTCAATGCGAGTCGCCATGCCCGATGGGTATGAGATGGCCTCGGTGAAACAGACCGCTATATCAAATAGCAAACTGCGGCGAATCCACCATCAGACCGCATTCTTCAGAGAGTCATCCGGACTGTTGAGACGGCGAGCCGCAGCCGTTCGATGCCAATGATCTCACCGGGAGATTTCAGACGCGCATTAATGGGTGATCACGGAAGTAGATGAGACTTGCGAGGTGCGAGATGCTAGGTGCGACATGCGAATAGGATTTGATTGATAAATCGACTAGGTTGCGTGCTGTTCACTGCCAGCAATCATTACGCAAGTCCAGGAACTGGACATGTTCGAGATGTTCTCTTGCACCGATTCCACTGCCAAAGGCAAGGGACGAACCCACAGAAGCCGGTGCCTTCATAACTCGTCGAGCCGGTCGCCCCGCCAGTCCCCAGGGAAATACCAAGGCAGATCCAAGGAAAGTGGCGAGACAGGCCGACCCGCTGTTTATTCTGCCAACGCTCCGTTAAGAACACCTCGTGAGTGACGAGATATTCCTGCAGAACCCAGAGTGGACTGCATCGCTGGTGAAGGGAAGAGGAAGAGGAAGAGGAAGAGGAAGGAGGAAACGAGGGGAAAAGGAGGAAAAACTACGTGTGAAGGTAAACGTCTTCATAGGTATCATATCATGTAGAAGAATGCAGATATCGGAGTCTGCCAACGCCGCCCATTGGATATTCGTCACAGCCATCAACACAGCTCATCAGTCGTTAAGGTGGAAGAGGGCCGAGACACTGCAGAGGTCAGTATTCCAGTTCATTTGAAGGGCTCAGAGCTTAGGGCTCGGGCTCGGGCTCACCTTTCACCATAGTGGTGCCGCCGGATACTCTCCGCAAGGAGGGTCGACACATCAATCACAATCAACTTTCTCGACCGCCGGACCATCGCTGGCGAGATCGGGAAGGTGTTCGTCACGACGATGTGGTCGATTGAGGGACACGCCTCCATCTGATCGATCGACTCGGTCGTGAAGAGACCGTGGGTGGCAATGCAGTACACCTTGCTCGCGCCGCCACGCTTCACGACCGTCTCCGCAGCCGCGATCCACGAGCCACTCTTGTCGATCATGTCATCCACGATGAAGACGGGGCGGTCGCGCACCTCACCGACCAGTGTGATGGTTCGCTCGTGGTCGTCACCGGGGATACTGGCTTCGTCATCAGACTCGGCTGCGTCGAAAGAGCCCCCCAGAGCGTGATCGGGTGGGATCGACGAGGAATTGGAGATCATGGAGTTCAACATGGACTCGGGAACCACCTCGACGGTTTCCTGGCCACCACTGGTGGTTGCACCAGGGGTCGTGCCCCCGGAATGTGAGTCAGACCCAGGACGATAGTCATCATCGACCAGCTGGCCCTGCACCAGACGGCCAGTGATGACATCCCGGACCCGCACGTCGGTATAATCGTGTGCGGCCTCCAGCTCGGATGGTCTCCGAGCCGCGGGGGGTGTCTCGGGGCGTAGCAACTCGGCGGGAGAATCGAGGGGCTCCGCCTCCTCGGGGATGGGCGGCGTGGCCTGTGTACCACTCTGCAGGTGCAGCTCGAAGGGTTGCTGATCCCGGTGCAGATGGTCATCCTCGACCGCATCAAAGAAGACGGTGCTGTCGGACATGGTGACGGGGACCTTGGGCCGCCTGCGGTCGGTGGTCACGATGCCAAAGTTGAGCTTGAGGGTGTCGGCCAGCGAGGTGACCCGTTTGGTACCGCCAGCGTTCTTGCTGACAACCACAGCATCACGCCAGCGGGCTACATTCATGCGGATCCAGCGGGCAATGAAGGGCTCGGCGAAGAGGTTGTCCACGGGTTTACCGAAAAAGCCTTGCATCTGGGATGCCTGTAGCCAAGAAAGTCCGTCAACCGTCAATTCATCGTGAACCATCACATCAATTCATCTCCGTGAACCATCAATTGGCCATCAATTCCTCCACCGAACGGGTAGAAACAACAGGCAACGCAGGAATGGGACGTAGACGTACGTGCAAGTCCATGGTGATGACATGGTCGACGCCGGCGATGGAGAGCAGGTTGGCCAGCATACGAGCAGTGATGGCACCGCGGTGGCTCTTCTTCTTGGATTGACGGGAGTAGGGGAAGTACCTCGTCAGGGTCAGCATCACTCAGGGAGATAGCAGAGGCAGAGCATACGGCATGACCGCTGATTCAATTAGCTTGGTTCATTTGTTCATTCATTCATTGGAGCTGAGCTGAGCACCCACCAGTAATGGATTTGGCAGAGCCACCCTTGCAGGCGGAGATCATGATGAGCAGCTCCATAACACTGTCATTGATCTTGTCACTGCCACTCTGCAGGATGTAAACATCCTGGTTGCGGACGGAGGTGCCGATGTTGACGCTGGTCTCGCCGTTGGCAAACTTGCCCAAGTCAGCTTTGGCAGGCGAGGTGCCCAGGCGCTCGCAGATAGTATCTGCGAGGCCGGGATGCGACGTGCCAGAGAAAATTTGCACGCCGCGCATCTCGGGGGATGGTTGGAATTGGAGGTAGAAGTTGAGGAAGAAGAAGAAAGAAAAGCAGAAGAAAAAGAAAGAAGAAAAACGGGGCCGAAGTGCTCAATTGGCACTTGCAGTCCGCCGTAGTGGGGAGCCCCGCGGAAGCAGAGTTACTACATACTACAGTTGATAGTATAGTTACTGCTATGGAGTGGATAGTAGAGGATAGTAGAGGATATATGAAATATAGATTTGCATATTCTATACTCTTGACAATACCAATGCATCTGGAAACTGAGTCGTACTGAGTAATAAGTAATAACTTGCATCTGACGGTATACAGCTAGGCGGTGGACAGGGCGGTCTACCATACTGCCGACGCTTGCACCTTCTTCGACTGAACTGCTTCGCTTCTCCTCCTCCTCGTCCTCCTTCTACTCTATGCTTTTCACTTTACAATTCCTCTCCTCTCCTCTTTTCCTCCCCTCTTTCACCTCCTCCACTCCCACATGTCATACCCCCCTGTCCAAGGCGGCGGCTCGCTGATCGTCGCCTGGCAGATCAAGGCCAAGCACGTGCTAGTCGTTGGCGGCGGCGAGGTGAGCTATCTACTTGCATCTGCATGACATGCTGCACAGCTGCTCACTAATAATACTTTCTAACAGGTTGCTGCCGGTCGCATCCTGCACGCCCTCAATGCTGACGCCCGAGTCACAGTCGTCAGTCCAGCCAGCGGCCTAAATGACGAAGTCGCCTACCGCATTCGCGAGAAACAAGTTACCCACATCGACCGTACCTTCGAGCCCTCCGACCTCGATACAGCTGACATGGTCCTCTGCGCTATTGATGACCCCGAAGCCTCGACGCAGGTCTGGAAGCTGTGCAAGGATCGCCGTATACCTGCCAATATCGCCGATGTCCCGCCGGAGTGCGACTTCTACTTTGGCAGTATGCATCGTGATGGGCCATTGCAGGTGATGGTTAGTACCAATGGGAATGGGCCGAAGTTGGCCAGTATTGTGCGGAAGAAGATTGCCAATGCTTTGCCGGAGAATATGGGTGCAGCTATTGAGAATGTTGGAAAGTTGAGAAAGATGTTGAGGGAGGTTGCGCCGAATTCGGAGGAGGGACCCAAGAGGATGAAGTGGATGTCTGCTGTTTGTGAGCAGTGGAATTTGGATGAGTTGGTTCAGATGAATGAGAGGGATATGGCCGGGTTATTGGCTCATTATGCGTCGGGTGATGTCCCGCCTTTCCAGCAAGTCCGACAGTCATGACTAGCTGTACGTGATGATGCAAATGAATACGCGGAATGAATGACTATAGACGATCCCCTTGAATATAATGTGTCAACCTACACTCTTCTCTCCGAATTAGATTTATGCCTATGCTTGCCATCGGCGAGACAGAACGGGCTGCCTCGGGTGGGCATCGACATGCACTGAGATACTTAAAAGAAATAAATTTTATCTTATCAGTACAGCTATGCATCTCTAAGTCGGACCAAACGGATGCTAATCAATAAAGAGCCGGGGAGGCTCGAAACGCCTGTATCACCCGTAAATCACAATGCCGGGTGAGTAGTATATCCCATACAACAGAACCAGAAACAAATAAAAGAAAAAAGAAACTAAAAAAAAAGGCTTTCACTGGCTCTCCCGACGAACCTTTTGCGACACCGAACTCCGCGGACTGATCGGCGCATCTAGCGGGTTCGGCGGCGCAACGCCGAGTCGGACCTCGCCGATCCGCCGCAGCAAACCTTGCAGCGACACGCGAATTTCAGGGGAAAGATCGCGGCTTAGGAGCTCCACTGCTAGCGGATAGAAGGTTTCGATGTGCTTGTCGAAGTCCTCTTGCGGGAAACTGTTGTATCCGTCGATCACGTCCACCACCACCGGCCGCCATGCGATGATGTTTCGGTTCTGCGTCTCCTCGTCTAGACGGACGAAGCTGCGGATGATATCGGCGCAAAGACTGTATATCGTTAGATTGAATCAATAAAGTGGAACGAAATTGATGGACTTACGGAATGAGCGCGGCTTCGGTCTCGGTGCGACTGCTTTGGCGCTCCTCTCGCTCATCGTGATACATCCGGAAGAGTATATGTACGTAGGTCGCGGCACTACCGCTCTCCTGTTTCAGCAGGTTCGGAGGCTGCTTCATGAACCCTTGACGCCAGAGTTGCATGCGCAGGTCCTTGTCCTCGTTGAACTTCTTGGCGAACTGATAGCTCTTCTTCAGCAGGCCCATCAACCGTAGCAGCTCAGGGCTGGGGATCTGCGCGTAGACGGTATCGTTGGAGAAGAGTTCGTGCACCGTCTCAATCATCAGCAGTTGCAAGACACAATTGGTGATGATCCGGTTGAAGAAGCGTCGTCGCGCAACCGTCACAGCAGCGGGTTGCTGCTGCTGCGAGTCGGTTGGGGGGCGGTAGTCCTCGAGTTCGGCGCGGGCCTCGCTTTGAACTGGAGGGTCTCCCGTTTCTTGGAGAGATGAGGTGCTCTGGGATCCATTGGGCTGCATGGAATCAGGCAGGTCTTCCGAGGGTGCAGAAGCGTCGGAAGCTTGGGTAATATCTCCATTTAGAGTAGAAGGCTCGGTAATCTTCGACATCGAAGCAGCGGCGGTGAATAATTCATACGCCGTGGTCTTGCTGAAGAGCTCCACAAAGGCCCCGACGATCTGAGACCAGTGCTCCTCACGGAATTTGGCCACGTTCTGCAGGATCAACTGCTGCAGACAGTTGCTGCCAATCCGGGCGATCGTGTCGTTCTCCTGGCAGATACACAGGGTCAACAACTCAAGGAATCGACTCAGCATGTACTCCAGTGAATCGAAGTAATGCGTGAATAGGGTGATCATGTTTCGCAATGCCTGGATCATAGTGGTTGACAACCAGACCGAAAGGTCTTCGTGGTTGGGAACCTTGGACATCTCCGACTTGGATTGCAGAACCACGAAAATTGGGCAGAGAAGCTGCCGCCAGAGAACATCCCAGAAGTCTCGAGGGAAGTCACCGCCATGGCGGATCAGGGTATCGAAGAGGTATGTCAGAGCGCGAGAACGGACCTCGAGATCATCACCAGTCATCAACACATCCTGGAATGCGATAAGGATCGGATACCAGAACTGCTCCTCCTTTGACTGGCGGGTGAGCTGCTTGGCGAGGTTGGTTCCATCCTCCTGGAAATTGCGGGTATCAGCACCCCGGTGGGAGAGCGGACACTCAGGAGTGCGCAGCATCTTGGTGACGGTAGATTTCAGCGTCTCGATAGCCTGAAGCGACTTCTTTTGGAACTTGGAGTTCTTGGAGAATTCGGTCAAACAGACGATAAGATCGGGGAACGCGCCCTGGGTGATCACAACACCGAATCGGGTGTTATAGACCTGAGTGACATGGTCGAAGGCCATATTCACAATTCCCTCTATGCGGATGTTAGCAATGGTACCTCAAAGGGGGTGGGGTAAACGAACCATAAGGTTCCCGAGCTGCCACCGTGAAGACACCGAACATGGTCTTCCATCCCGAGCGAATGTTGTCACCACGGGCCTGGATCATCTGAATCAAGCACCGCAGGATCATATCCTTGACGGCAGCGGTGGTGCTGTTGGCCATGACATGCTCGAATGGTTTCAAGAAGTCCTTTTGGAACTTGAAACCAGGCAACTCGCCAATCTCCATGAAGCGCATCGACAATTGTCGGAGTGAGTCCAGAGCGAAGAAAACGACGGTTGTGTTGGAGTGACAGCCAACTTGATTGAAATGTTGACCTAGAACCTCCCAGATCTTCGACCACTCAATTCTGACACGAGTCATGTTGTAGTAACTGATCTCAACCAGCTTCTGCAGACTGTATGTCCGTGGTGAGTCGCTGTGTCCAGAAGACTGGATCTCCTGCCAGCTGACCTCGCTCAAAGCGCGCACAAAGTCAATGATAGCTTCGTGGGAAAGGTTCGCCGTGTTGGTGAAGATACGATCCACACCACGAACCATGTCCGCCGATCTGCTCTCCTGGGCGATGTCCATGCGGAAAGCTGTGGGTCCATTGACGGAGCGCGGGCGAGGTCGGCGAGCGCTCTGCATCGACTTGCGAGAAGCATCAGAGGTGGGAGCCCGTGACACATCAGGCAGTGAACCTTCATCGACACCATCGCTCAGCAATTGCAAACGATCCAGCTGACTGACACAAGTCAGAATTTCTCGCCATGAACTGCGGAGGTGGTTACCCTCGGTGAAGGCGACATCCAGCAGAGCTTTCAAGGCCTCGACATTCTTAGCCATCATGTCTCGAACATTGCCAAGGTTGGTAAACTTGGCCAGGGCTGTGACGAATGCCACCCGTGGGGTCTCCAGATCAAAGGCACAGCTGATTCTGATAGACAGCTTCAGTCCCTCCATGCATAGACGAATAACCTCAATGTTTTGGGTGTCTTGCATAGGGGCTGAAAGACCGGACAAGAAGGACATCCAAGTCACATTGAACATCGAACCAACGTGACGCTCTGATGTGGCTGGGATGAAACGAGAGAGCGCATCCTTGACGGCAGTCTTGCGCTGGGCCCGGATGAGGGAACGATACAATTGCTCCGTCTTGTTGGCCATTTCCTCGGAAGCCTGGGCGTACTTCTCTCCCTGGATATCTCGTCCCACAGTTGCAAACACCTGGCCGGCACGAGTCGCCAATCCAGCCGGGGCGGAGGTCTGAATGCCAACGTTGGCGGCATGTTCGCGTTCTGTGTCGAGGACAATTTCGTTGGTGGCAATCTCATCATAGATCTGAAGGAGATACTCGGCCGGTAGATCCTGGTTATCGTTGATGCCCCGGTTGTTCTTGATGAAGTCCTCCTTGCTCATCCGCGGACCCTTCATCTTCGCACTGTGCAGGTCGGTGTTCAGCAAGATCACAGAGTACGACAGAACGTACGCGGTGTCCGCATTGGCAAATGATGCAGTAGGGTTTTGTGTGGTATAACGCTCAGCGAACTTGAGCATGAAACGATCGATCTTCTGTGCCTCGCCGGGCAATCGGAAGTGTTGCAGGAAGCCTCGCAAGGCATCAACAAACCGCCGCTTGCCGAAATCCATCAGATCGACAAATGCATGCATGATGGCAATATTTTCGGCGTCACCTTCGCCGAGATACTCTCCTAGGATGGCCTTGTCAAGGCGGTCGTTGCGCAGGAGGAAGCTGGCAATGTCAGCGGGCGCTTCTGAGCGGATGAACCCTTCGGAGAGAAGAAGCTTGATTCCGCGCTTGGGTTTGAAGTTGAATTGCTGGATGGCATTCATCATAGCGATCTTTCGCTGCTTCACCTTCTCAATTTGGCTCGGGTCATCTTCAGGCAGAGGTGTAGACCGTCCAGTTCCTGGATCAACGGTCTCCGGGCGTGGAGAAAATAGGACATTGGTATCTAGAGATTCGCGCGAATTGTCGATAGACTTGGAGGGTGCAGCGGTTTGCGATGCTTGTTCGTCCGGGCGCTGAGCCGCCCAATTGTCCAATGAACGTAGCATCTCCACCAGGCTCTCCAGGGCTTGGTGTTTTAGAATATAATCGGCCGGGATGGTAGGAATAGGAGGCTGTGGACTCGGCATTATGTTCGCAGACGTGAGTGATGGAGGCAAAGTTCCCCGCTGGTGCCATTCAGTGCCGACGCTAGACATCTTGACGTGGTGGTCCTGGAATGCCTGCTGTTGGGCGGCCGAAGTGACGACCGGCACGCTGCAGTACCTCGATAGCTGTTCGACGACATTCTGGAAGATGTTCTCGAGAGCGGTACGGTCACAATCGTAGTTCAGATAGATTTCGACCAGTGCGCGAGGGTCGCTTCCTAGCCGTTCCAAAACTTCCATGAAATATTGCTTTTGGAAGGATGGAGCAGCCTTCCTCTCCAAAATGGCGAGATAGATCTCTTTTAAAAACACTTCCAGTTCCTTTTTCATCATGACGCGCATGTGCTTGATCATCAACCAAAAAAGCTCACAGCAGACTTTGAATACGTTAGGCACGGCACTGGCACCATTGCGACTGAGACTCAAGCAGATATGAGGACGAACAGCCTGGAGTAACGTCATGGCGTCCGGGCCGTTTGAACTGTTCTTGATCGCTGCTAGGGGAGAGGTGAAAGTGTTGGTGTGGTTGTTGATAAGATAGTGGACAAGGTGCAGCGAGAGGAGCTTGGACCGCATGTTTTGTGACTTAAGATCCTGTTGCTGATCATGATTCAGGACCTTGTGGCTGAGCTTGCACAGCGCGCGGAAGACAAGGAATGCGTCCTTGACGTATATCTCATCCACTTCATCCTCGGCTGAGCTATCATCATCCTTCTCTTCGGGTATTCCAGACAATGACCGAGTGTTAGACCTTTTGGCCCGGGTGACCATCGTCGGCGCATTGTCGTTTACCGAGGTAATTTCCTTGGGCGACTCGAAGCTCTGCAGGGTGAGCTTCTCAGTGGGCTCCTTGGTGACGGGCTGATCTGTGACCGACTGATCCGCCACGGAGACGGAAGCAGTTTCAGATATTTGGCCTTGGTCGCTAGCTGGCGCGTCGAGGCTATTCGAGGCGGTCTTCTCGACCTCACGAGTCCGTAGTTCCTTCAGGTCCAGCCGAATGCGAACTCGGTCGAACACCGTGCTGACCATTTGAGTCAACGACCCCTGGGCAATCTGTTGGTTCTGAGTGGATTTCGAGTATATGAACATGTTATAGATCTGGCGAACGGCTTTGAGGAGACCAGCTCCGTGAACCACGATCTTATCATTCAGCACCGCAGCCAATAGCGATTTGATGATCTGCTGCTGGATCTCATTTGGGGTGGCCTCGTTCTCGAAGCAATCGCAGATGGCGTCGATGGCGCGTTCGATGAGGGGAGGTTGTTCCGGGTTGGACTCGTTTTCGGACTGGGCGGAGGGGAAGGCGAAATAGGAGTAGGTGATGAGCTTGCCGATACAGTCCAATGCGGTGACTTGCAAGGGGACACTGAGGGTCTTGCTGGCCATGTGCAGCGGGCGGAAGATAAGTTCAGGGTCAATGGCTTGCTGGCCCTCTTGCTTGACATTGGACAGGGCCACCTGTACAGCATCTTCCAGCTCTCTGCTCTTCCGGGCCTCCCGTGACGCACCGATGGCATCTAGCGCAGTCACAATGAAGACAGCCGAGCTGACCGTGCCACCTCGCGAGGTCGCAAATGTGGCGGTGGTGGAGCGAGAGTCTGATCGCATACGAGTCTCATGCGGTGCATTGTCTTCGGGGACTGGCTCTTGGATTTCCGGCATTGGCTCTGTCTTCTGCTCGGGCTCGGGGGCATCTTCGGTATCCTTCGGAGGTACTTCTGGTTTGCTCTGTTCATCATCTTCTTCCTCCGTCACCTCCTGCTGGGGTTGCTCCTCCACAACATTGGTGCCTGAATCATCATCCTTTTGTTTGTTTTCCTCCTCTTGTTGACCTTGCGGGGATTCAAGGGTTTCTTGAGCTTGCTCTTCCTTGCACTCTTCAAATTGGGGCTTCTCCGGTTGAACCGGCGAGTCTTCCGTCACCACAGGAGTCTGAGCCTCGGTGCTCTCCACTGGGGTCTTCTCGGGGGACTCGGAGTAGGCGTGGGGATTGGGCTCGGGGCCGGGGTCGACGTCCGCCATAGTCGCGGGCGGAGCAATTGGCTCAGAGCATTCGAGGGTAGCAAGGAGCTCGAGGGAGTCACGGGGCCCGAATAGCGTGCAGTGCAAAGTGCAGGAGGTTAGACTTGAGTCGACGAAGTATGCGGCCTACGGACTGCGGACTGCGTGTCCTGATCAGTCAGCAGTGGAGCCTTGGAGCCTGAGTCACGTGGCTATGTTTGTCCACGTGACTAACAGGACCAGCTATCAGGAAATGCATCACCTGATGGTGGGTCACCTGATATCACGTGACACGGGGCTCACCGGGCACCCAAAGCCCAAGCAAGGCTTACCTAAGGAAAACGGCAGCTCAACAGAAAAGTTCCTGACTCCAAGACGCCATCTTCCTCCCCCCAACTCTCCATCTCCGGCCCTTCACGTCCTCCCAAGCGCCGGTTTCTCTCTTTTTTGCGCCTCCGCATCGAGGGAATTTATATCACCTATCTTGATCCCCCGGCAATCGCCCAATATGGTCGCTGCCGCTGTCCGGATGCGCACTCCGGCCCTCATGGCTCGAGGTGCTGCCTCCATGCGCCGCCCCCAGGTCTCCTACAAGTTCCAGGAGGTCATCCAGTACGCGCCTTTCAATCGTCTCATTACTTCCCCCGATCAATTACTGATGATTTGTGCCTGCGCAGGAACCAATTGCCCAGCCTCTCCGCGCTTTCCCGCTACTATGCCTCCAAGTGTACGGATCTCCCCCAACGGATAACCCCACGAGAAACCCATCGGTCAATGACCTTTTTCTAACCCATGATTTCGATTTACAGCCTTCCCTTCGCACACCATCATTAGCATGCCCGCGCTGTCGCCGACAATGACCGCGGGAAACATCGGCGTGTGGCAGAAGAAGGCCGGTGACGGCCTCCAGCCCGGTGATGTCCTCGTGGAGATCGAGACCGATAAGGCGCAGATGGACTTTGAGTTCCAGGACGAGGGTGTCCTTGCCAAGATCCTGAAGGACTCCGGCGAGAAGGATGTCGCCGTCGGTTCGGTAAGAAATTTCCCGATCTTCCCCGCGGACTTGCGCGACTTTTGTTTTTCCCACCCCAAGTGAACGCTAAACGCTGACCATTTCCCTTTTCGGATCGTTAGCCCATTGCCGTCCTTGTTGAGGAGGGCACCGATGTTGCTGCTTTCGAGGAGTTCAGCCTTGCTGATGCCGGTGGTGAGAAGGCTCCCCCTGCTCCCGAGAAGAAGGAGGAGCCCAAGAGTGCTGAGGCCACCCCGGCCCCGGCCGATAATGCGCCCGCCGCGATTGAGCCCGAGACTTCGGGAGATAAGCTCCAGCCTAGCTTGGACCGTGAGCCCTCCATCAGCCCTGCCGCCAAGGCCCTGGCTCTCGAGAAGGGTGTCCCCGTCAAGAGCCTGAAGGGTACCGGTCGCGGTGGTCAGATCACCAAGGAAGATGTTGAGAAGTTCCAGGGTAGCGCCGGCCCTGCTGCCGCCAACTACGAGGACATCCCCATCACCTCGATGCGCAAGACCATCGCCAACCGCCTGAAGCAGTCGATGGCCGAGAACCCCCACTACTTCGTGTCCACCACCCTGTCAGTCAGCAAGCTGCTGAAGCTCCGCCAGGCCCTGAACTCCTCCGCCGATGGCAAGTACAAGCTCTCCGTCAACGACTTCCTGGTCAAGGCCTGCGCCGCTGCTCTGGTTAAGGTGCCCCAGGTGAACTCCAGCTGGATTGAGGTCGACGGCCAGCCGGTGATCCGCCAGCACAACACCGCCGACATCAGTGTCGCCGTCTCCACTCCTTCCGGCCTGATCACCCCTGTTGTCAAGAACGTGCAGGGTCTTGGTCTGTCCAGCATCTCCAACCAGGTGCGCGACCTGGGCAAGCGGGCCCGTGACAACAAGCTCAAGCCCGAGGAGTACCAGGGCGGTACCTTCACCATTAGCAACATGGGCATGAACGCCGCGGTGGAGCGCTTCACCGCTGTGATCAACCCCCCGCAGGCCGGTATCCTGGCCGTCGGCACTATCCGCAAGGTGGCCGTCCCCGTCGAGACTGAGGAGGGCACCGTCACTGAGTGGGACGACCAGATCATCGTGACCGGCAGCTTCGACCACAAGGTGGTGGACGGCGCCGTCGGTGGCGAGTGGATCAAGGAGCTGAAGAAGGTGGTGGAGAACCCTCTGGAGCTTCTGCTGTAGAGTCGCCAGGGGCGTGCCGACTACACCTGTAATCTGTATTAAAACGTTTTCTCCCCTTTAGACCACCATAGGTCTTTTTGATTGATTTTAGCAACGCAATCCATTTCTCGAGATAGACTCAAGAATTATCATATCTGCAGCTGTGTGTGTGTATACTAGTAGTATACCTAGGAGGTAGTATACCTAGGAAGTAGTCCTACTAGGTAGTAGATCGGATGATCAGAGTGGGCTGACACGTCCTGCATGTGATCGGATGGATTCTGGGGTAAACAGTGGGGTGAGTTACTATAGATGAATACTATACATGAATCCATTATCTCTGTAATTGAGTGAAGATCTAATCACGATCCTACTGGTACTAATAGTAGTACTAGCAGCCCTGCTCACCTAGGTAACTTGAAGTGTATGGCGGTCACAGTGGTCGCGGATATATATCTTGCGGCAGTACTGCGGTAGTATTTAAGGTGCACCACTACACCACTACTAGTGCAACACCATAATACTCCTAAAATCATGTGGTAATATCCAAAAACAACACTTTATGAAGTAGAACTATAATAAGCTAGCTATATCATCTAGTTGTCTAATATCGTTTATTTATTTCGAGAATTTTCCTCTACTATGGAAGACGTCAGTGGCTGGGGTGGCCCGCGGCACTCATCCAACAACCTTCAAGTAAGTGTAGTATACTTAAGAGTAGAGTAGGCTAAATAGTATATACAATAGTATAGTATTCTAGTGTATATTGCCATTCAAATGCGTGTATATCCATATACTAGTAAATGCAGCACTGAAGACCCGGTTCGTAGAGTCCCCACCAGTCATGACGTGATGTCACCCGCGCCTTCCAAGGTTCTGCTATAAAAGCGCCCAGTCCTCCTCCTCCCCTCCCCTGCTGATCGCATTCTTGCCCTCCGATTTGATTTGATTTCGGATTCCCTCTTTCCCTCAGTTTATCCTGCGCATTTAATTTCGATACCCTCCATCACATCCATCCCTCCATCACTCTTACTTCACGATGTCTTACGCCGACGCTGCTGCCAAGGGCCCCAAACAGGACCCCGAAGATGTAAGGGAGCTCTTAACTACCCCCAGAATCAGCTGCTAACAATCCCAGGCGTAAGCTACTAGTGCCCACTGGATGAATCCACACATGCTATCACCAAACTAACACACACAGTCGCGCCCCCAACGTTGGCGGCGTCTACAAGGATGAATCCGAAAGCACCGCCTCCCTCATTGACGTCGACTCCCCCCACGTCACAGCCGTCGACCCCAACTTCCTCGAGCAGGATGTGAAAACAACCACCCAGGCCGAGCGACTCGAGCGCGAAACTGAAGAGAAAGAGCGCGAGCGTGCCCGTGATGACGACCGGAAGAAGGCTAAGGCCAAGGCTCGCAAGGCGAAGAGTAGCGTCTGCGCGAACTCTGATAACCCCGTTTACATCGGCAATGCTGTTCTTCTCACTCTTGTTGGTGCAGGGTTGGGCTTTGGTGCTTATCGCAAGCATGTTGCTGGTAAGCTGTCGTGGGAGCTTGTTGGGTTGTGGTCTGGGGCTGTGGGTGCCTTTGGTACGGTGGATTACTTTGTTAGCAAGTGAGTATCCAGTCTGTGGTGTGGTGTGGTGTGGTGTGGTGTGGTGTGGTGTGGTGCAATTCAATTGTACTTGCACTTGCACTTGCACCTGCACTTCCATCGATGTTGTTGCAGTGGATGCTAATGCTCATACCGTGCAGGTGGTTCCTCCAGAACAAGTTCCCCCCGAAATAAGCGCCCGATAGGATCATCGATCGACTTGCTTAATTTACTGTTTGATATACCATCTCTGCTCTTGAGGTTTGATTCTGCTGTTCGACTGGTCTGCTGCATTCGGAGTCCTGAGGCGATACCAATACTTGGCAAGGCCAAATACCAACCACATTATACAGTTCAGTGTCAGTAAAACCAGTAAAATCAGTAGAGCCTGTAGAACCTGTAGAACCTGTAGAGAACTGTATAAATATAAACCTGCGTATTCAATCAACCAGGTAGTATCTACAATATATCTCAACTATATTTACTGTATCTAAATGCACCTGCATGACGTAGGAAGGCGGTGAGCTCGCGTTTGGACAGTTGGCTGCAACAACAGACCAGATCAGACCAGACCAAACAGACCAGCGCACAACAGAACTGAACAGAGTCGAATCTTGAACAGCTGCACGCTGAACCTGCTGTTTCCTCAGTTGAGCTGGTATTCCATTATACCCCCGGAAGCGACTGCCTGCCCAGCTTCTATCCTCCATCACACCACACCACACCACACCACACCACCATGGTATGACCACCTCCCTCCAAACAGCGCATAGCCGACTCTGACTCTGATACTCCTAGAATTCTCTCTTCAACTCCGCCCTAAAGCAGTCGTCAGTGATCCGTCGAGATCTGGATACTTTTGCCCAGTCGCCATCTACCTCCTCGCCGGCCCTCCAAGGTGCGTCCCTGAGCTGTTACTGTGACTGTTGCGCCACGCGATAACTGACCCATTGCAGGCCAGATTGCTGCCTCGCTGGCATCGTTGAATCGGACCGTTGATGATTATTCGGCCCTCTCGAAGAAGGAATTGATTCCCGAGAAGCAACAAAAGGCCTTTGATCGGGTTAAGAACTTCCGGGACGAGTTGGGGGATTACCGTGCACAATTTGATCGACTCCGCAAGGAAAGAGAGGAAGCAGTATGTCTGACCTTGCCTGTTCCCGGGACTAGTTTTAAAAACCTGCTAACGCAAATTCCTAGCAATCCGTCTCAAACACCAACGAGCTCTTCGGCCGCCGACCACATCACGCCGCGACCCCCGAAAACCCCTACGCGCAGCCGTCACAATCGCACACGTCGAGCTCGGGATATGGATCACAGGGACTGAGCTTTGGCGGTGGCCCTGGTGATGCGAATCGCGAGGCGCATGCCCTGCGCGAACAGTCCTTCTTTGCCAACACGCACACCCAGTTGGATGATTTCCTAGACCGCGGCCGGGCGGTGCTGACGGATCTGGGCGAGCAGCGGGAGATTCTTAAGGGTACGCAGCGGCGGCTGTATAGTGTGGCTAACACGTTGGGGGTCAGCGGCGATACGATCCGGATGGTGGAGCGGCGGGCGAAACAGGACAAGTGGATATTCTGGGGAGGAGTGGTGGTGTTTTTCCTGTTTTGCTGGCTGGTGCTGCACTATTTGCGGTGATCTACTGGCCTTGTCTAGCCTTGTGTAGGGACGGACTGTATCTTCTCATCAGCGACGGCGTTGTACTTCGTGTATACTGTATTGGGCTACCCTCGGGGATACCTGGGAACGAGATGTAAATAAAACTACCCTAACTGGGAGTAAGCATAATTCTAGATATTGTATTGAACTATCACCAATCCTCAAGTACACTAAATCATATCCCCAACACCGCACCAGTCCTCAATTCAACCAACAGCACTGCATAGCACTACACTGCACTGCACTGTACTGCACAGCAGCTGCGCACATCGGCCGAGCTCGGCAGTGCGGAAGCAAAGCAAAGCAGGGCGACCCACTGACCGCCCAACCTTTTCTCCCCTTCTTCTTTCCTCCTCTCCTCTCCTCTCCATCCTCCACCTTCAAACCAACCTCACCATGTTTGCTGCTCGTCAATCCCTCAACCTCTTCCAGAAGCGTGCCTTCTCCGCTTCCGCCAGCCAGGTATTTATTCATTATCTCTTCCACTCTTTCTTTCCCCCCCAATTGCTAATTGCTCTCCTCCCCCCAGGCCTCCAAGGTCGCCGTTCTCGGCGCTGGCGGTGGTATTGGCCAGCCTCTGTCGCTGCTGCTGAAGCTCAACCCTCGCGTCTCTGACCTCGCCCTCTACGATATCCGTGGTGGCCCTGGTATGTTTCCCTCTTCCCGGTTCTACTTCACTACGTCTCCGATTCTAACGACTACCAGGTGTCGCGGCTGATCTGAGCCACATCAACACCAACAGCACTGTCGCCGGCTACAACCCCGATGCTGCTGGGCTCGATGCTTGCCTGAAGGATGCTGAGATCGTCCTCATCCCTGCCGGTGTCCCCCGCAAGCCCGGTATGACCCGTGACGATCTGTTCAACACCAACGCCTCCATCGTCCGTGACCTGGCCAAGGCTGCTGCTAAGTCTGCCCCCAACGCCAACATCCTGGTCATCTCCAACCCGGTGAGTCTCCATCCGATTTATCTATTCATCCATCATGGCTGAATGCCCATGTCCATGCCCATGCTTATACAATGAATATAGGTCAACTCTACCGTCCCCATCGTCTCCGAGGTCTACAAGGCCGCTGGTGTCTACAACCCCAAGCGCCTCTTCGGTGTCACCACTCTGGACGTCGTCCGTGCCTCGCGCTTCATCTCGCAGGTCCAGAAGACCGACCCCGCCAACGAGAAGGTCACCGTTATCGGTGGTCACTCCGGTGTCACCATCGTCCCCCTGCTGTCGCAGTCCAACCACGCCTCCATCACTGGTGAGGTCCGCGACCAGCTCGTCAACCGCATCCAGTTCGGTGGTGACGAGGTCGTCAAGGCTAAGGACGGTGCTGGCTCCGCCACCCTCTCCATGGCCATGGCCGGTGCCCGTTTCGCCGAGTCCCTCCTCCGCGCTGCCCAGGGCGAGAAGGGCGTCGTCGAGCCCACTTTCGTCGAGTCCCCCCTCTTCAAGGACCAGGGTATTGACTTCTTCGCCTCCAAGGTCGAGCTCGGCCCCAACGGTGCTGAGAAGATCCACGACATTGGCCCCGTCAACGAGTACGAGCAGAAGCTCATCGACGCCTGCCTGGTTGACCTGAAGAAGAACATCCAGAAGGGTGTTGACTTCGTCAAGGCTAACCCTTAAAATACTGTATAACACCTTGTGTCTCCGTCGGCTAGCCGCGGTCTCCTATGTACATGATCGAGCGTGAATCTATGAATGAGCGAATCGATCTACCGATTGAAATATTTGAATTGTCCTCGTAAAAAGTCATCATTCATCCTGAGATGGGATGTCATAAGTCACAGCCAGATGAGATGCAGATGCAATCGTAGATTCGTCAAGTTAAAGCAATCGCTCCGATGGACTCCCTAATACCCGAAAAATCCCGGTGGACCTGGAATGGAAACTTGCAATCTCCCGTCTTCCAGCGCTCAACTCCGTAACTAGCAACGAGAAAGGAAGGAGAGCAACAGATGAGAGACGAGAAACGAAAGACGAGAGATGAGATGGAAGGCGAAAACAAAAACAGAGAAAAAAAAAAAAGGAAAGGAAAGAAGAAGAAACAATACAGACCAACTAGGTATAGCTGCGCATCGCATCCAAGTATCCCGTTCCACCGCGCAAATCCTGATCGAATGTCTCAGCGACTTCCAGGACGCGCTTGATGTGGTCCATCGAGAGAGGGGTATTCTCATTCACAGCGAGCGCTTGAGCGGTGCGAACGGAGTTTTTGATCTGTTCGTCGTGTAAGTGTACGATCTTATATAAGCTCGGTGCATCTGGATCGGTTCATACCTGTCGACCATTCAATGTATGCCGCGATAGCATATCCAGATCTTCTTCTGTAAACGTCGCTACCTTCACGCCCTCAATGGCTCGTACTCGCTCCAGGAACATCTTCCAGATACTACGTTTCGCTTTGGAGGCGAGATCGCCGTATCGGAGTGCGACGTGGATGCGGGACTGGAAGGCGTCGTCGAATGTTTCCACTCGGTTTGTCGTGAGGAAGAGGATACCCTGGAAGTATTCCAGTAGCCGAAGGAAGATACTGACTAGTGCGTTACGGTGGATGTCGTGGATGGTTCGCTTCTCTAGGAAGATGTCTGCTTCGTCGAGGAGCAGTACCGCGCCCCAGGAGTGTGCGATGTCTAGGATCTTGTTCAGCTCTGCTTCCAGTGTGCGTGAGTCTGTGCCTAGTTCGCCCGCGCTGACCATGTACAGTGGTCGACGGAGCAGTTCGGCGATGCCCTCGGCTGTCAATGTCTTGCCTGTTCCAGGAGGTCCATGGAGTACGGCGACGAGACCCTTGCCTTTACCCTGAATGACATCGTCGATGTTCTCAGCGGCGTGGAAGGTGTGCGATTCAACCAGTGCCTTGACGATGGACTTTTGGTTGCTGGGTAGAACGAGAGAGTCAAAGGCGTCGGCGTCCCACTCGATGTCGCTGATGCCCGAAATGGTGAACTCGAGCCACAGCTTCTCGCTGAAGGCAAAGCCTAGCACCACGGAACTTGCAATGAGCAGCTCTTCCTCGGTGAATTCTCGCTCCTTTGAATTCGCGGCATCCCCTTCAATGCGATCCATCTTCTCCTTAGTGATCTCCTGGCCGTTCTCATCGACTTCGACTTCCACCACATGCGGAATCCCATCGTCTCCCTCGATCACTTTGTAGACTGTCCGTGGAGTATCTGAGCAGCCGCCATTCTCGGAGTCCGAGTCAGAGCCCCCTCCTCCACAGCAGCAGCCGCCGTCACTGCCATCATCCTCAGCATCGCTCATGCCCGCTTCGGACGGATCGAGCAGATCGGGGTCCTTAGGTCGAACGGTGCTGATGGGATAGTTGGGGTTGATACGCCGGTGAATAGCGGGATCAATCATGACGCGGCCATTGATGTTGACCTTGATCACGAAGGATCGCTTCTTCTTGTAAAAGGCCATGCCCTTGTGGAAACGGTAGTTCATGCCGCGGAGAGCAACGAAGCGCTTGCCACGCTCGATGAGTCGAGTGCGCAGGGCCTCTGAATCTCGGTGATATTGCAACGGATAGCAAGCCAGACTGGTAATCTTCCGGGCGCCCTTGAAGGATTCGACCTCAGCGGACATGTTGCCAAATCCAAAGTCTTTGCCATCATACTCGAG
Organism: Penicillium sp. G339; assembly: GCA_027569595.1. Lineage (NCBI taxonomy): Eukaryota > Fungi > Ascomycota > Eurotiomycetes > Eurotiales > Aspergillaceae > Penicillium > Penicillium sp. G339. The sequence continues at coordinate 225,402 of JAPDFJ010000039.1, forward strand.
ATAGCGTCCTTCGACGCTGTACCACTGCCCCTTCATGAAGGACGATTCCTTAATTGCGTACTCCATCTTAAAGGCGCGTGGTTCATCCGAGTTGCCATACGTCGGGCAGTAGGCGATGGTGTTGGGCTTGTACAGGGCCCAGAGCAGATCAAAAGTGATGGTGTTGGCCTCGAGCAATGGATAGAGGGTCTTCTTGATGTCGGCATAGTCGGCGTCGAGATACTTGATCAGGACTTTCATGTGGGCGGCCTTGCTGGCGGCACTTTTGCGGGCCTTCTTCTTCTTTTCGCGGCGAGACTGTCGCCGCAGGTCTTTCATATACTGGCGAGTCTCCTCGAGATAGAGAAAGAGCATGTTGGGGTCGACGACGGCATTCTCCTGCACCAGACTAACGCCCTTGACGCCATCCATGACCTTGGCCAGGGCATCTCGCAGGGGTTTGCTCTTGATGTCGACGACGGTCTCGAGGTACTTGTTCTCCCAGTTGAACTTGCGGCGGACGGTGAAGATGTATTGGTCCCATTCGTCGGCGTCGGGGTCGTCCACCGTCTCAGTGAGCTTGTACTTGTGGATGGTGTTGTCCCAGACTGTGCGGTCAGCTTTTGTCCAGTGATAGTAGGAATTCATGGAATGACTTACGTTGATCGACTCTCTTAAAGGCGACCTTGGAGGCGGGCTTCTTCTTCTTCGATCGTTTATCCCGGCGACCATCGCCCAATGGATCTCCTAGGCCGAGATCCTCATTGGCCTGGTCGCGGAGCTTCTTGGCCTGGCGCTGCAGCTTCAGGCGAGTGACGAGCTTCCGTAGAGCCTTTTCGTCGAGTGACTCATCTGATTCGAGCGCGGACTCCTCCTCGGACTCCGACTCAACCGACGAATCTGTGTCCGAGTCCGAGGCAGCCTTCCGCGAGGAGCGTGTGCTGCGCTTCTTCTTCTTGCGTTTCTTATCCTTCAGAGCTCGTCTGGCGCGGGCCTTGGCGCGAACACGATTGCGCTTGCGGCGGTTGACCTCGTCCGATTCGCTGGCCTCGGATTCGGAGTCAGCGTCGCCAGAGTCCGAGGAAGTGGAGGAGGCGGACGAGGAGGAAGAATCGTCAGAGGACTCGGTTTCGTCCTGCTGATGCTTCTTGCTGCGCTTCTTGCTGCGCTTCTGGACGTCAGCCTTGTCGGGGTGCTTCTTGCAGGGCTTCACCACATCGGTGGGGGAAGTCGTGGTGGCAGCGTCCTTGACGGAGACGTCAGGTTGAGCAGAACCGTTGGGAGGGTCGGAGGGCTCGACCTCATGCTTGACCTGGTCGATGGGCTCGGCCATGGTGGAGCTGAGGGAGGTGGAGATGCGATGGAGAGAAGTGGAGTAGCAAGTATAGAGGCACAACAAACAGCCTGCGTGAGACAGAAAGACCGAGACAAAGAGAACAAAGGCAACGACCAAGACATGAGAGAAATAGAGAAACAGCGAAGAGGAGAAAAGACAAGAAGAACAGAAGAAAAGAAGGTGAGACGATTCCAGGCAGCTTCAGGCAGCAGCGCGCCCAATCATCGCAGCCCACGCAGACGCAGATGCGCTGGCGCTGCCTCAAGGCACAGCCTATAGGAGGCATTCTGGGGGGTTTAGGGCAGTTGGCATTTCAGATGGGCCTGCCCATGCGGCTCTGTTTGCTATTAGCAGCGATGCCACATCGTAGAGTACTCTACTAGAGTGTGGTGTATACTATAGTGTAGTGTATAGGGTATAGGTATGCTACTGTACGAGTATGACTTATTCAATTACCGACTCACATATTATAGTCCAGTCATAATATAACATATTTTAGTATAATCCTGGGAGGACTCTAATCACTCATCATCGTATAATCACCTACATCTAGGCTGGTGGTGGATGGGTATGCATCCATAGTATAGTATGTGGTATGTGTACATCTACCAGGAATACCCATCTGCTACCTACTGAAGACGGGAATGTATATTCATTTTCATACTTATACTTATATCCAATTTCCATCCATGTTCGTATCCTTTTTATATCCTTTATAGCAACTCTTGCAGCTGGTACCAACCAGTCTTCCCAACTATCAACTCCGGAGCCACTCTTTATGCTTCATGGAACGAGCACAACACCAACACCCCGGTCCACCCTCTGCATCTTATCTCATCGTATCTCATCTTATATCACCTTCTTATCGAAATGTAAACAATGTAAATATATCCCAATCAGCTAGTCTTCCCCGCGGCCACCAAGTGGGGCAGGCTAAGGGCCTTCGCTGAATTGTCCGAGGTCCAGCGGTGATCTTCCGTTACAATCTTCACTCTGCACTTCTCGCACCTCAAAATGGTTGATTCGGATGCCCAGGCAGAAAAGAAGGACCAGCATCTCCCTGATCAGCCCGAGCCAACTACGTTATCCACGGCTTTATCCACCACCTTCTCCAACAATAGCCGACGGGAAAGGCCACCCGAGAATGCGCGGAATGATCCCCATGAATCGAAAGCCACACCAACCCCAAGACCCTGGGATTGTATTATCTATGCATGTTTGTGGACACCTTCATGGTGCCGATGGCGGGCAGACAATCCGCCCAAGTTCGGACTGCCGTTGAACTTTCTTTTTGCCTTCGCAGGAACATTCACCGTATGAACTGCCGATTCTCGATTCAGTTTGCGACTGAACATGGATTACTGACCCAGCTCAAAATAGGTCGCCAATCTATACTACTCACATCCAATCCTGGATGAACTGGCGCAATTTTTCCACGTTTCGCAAGAGCGAGCGTCCCTAATCCCGACATGCAGCCAGGCGGGATACGCGACCGGCATCATCTTTCTATGCCCCCTAGGCGATAATGTTCGGAGAAGGCACTTCATGATCTTGTTGACATTCATCACCGCCACCCTGTGGATTGGATTGTGTATCACTAGTTCCTTCAACGTTTTTCTCTGTCTAAACTTTTTAACGTCCGTCACCACCGTTACCCCCGTAAGTGCTCACCACTCGAACTTCCAGTGGATCTCAAGCAAGCTATTCATTCGAGAAGCGGACACTGACCTCCCTAGCAAATAATGCTTCCACTGGTTGGAGACCTCGTTCCGCCCGCCCGGCGTGCAACGGCTCTCTCTATTGTATCTTCGGGTCTGGTGCTCGGTCTCCTATTTGCACGACTCTTATCCGGAATCGTGGCCGCCTACTCCTCATGGCGGAATATATACTGGCTCGCACTGGGCCTTCAATACCTCATCGTCCTGCTAATCTGGACCTTCATGCCGGACTATCCGCCAGTCAATACCGACGTGTCATATTTCAAGATCTTGGTGTCTATTGTGACCTACTTCATATCATCCCCGGTACTCGTTCAAGCCACGCTGATGGGATTCTTCCTCTTTGCCACTTTTACCAGCTTTTGGACAACTTTGACCTTCCTGCTCTCCGGCAGTCCATATTACTTTTCGACCGTTCGAATCAGTCTCTTCTCACTAGCAGGACTGACTCCGATGGTACTGGGCCCTTTCTACTCTCGGTTCGTTATCGACAAATACGCGCAACATTTGTCGATCTTGATTAGCCTCACGGTCATGGCTACCGGGATCTGCATTGGTGCATATACCGGAACTTTCTTCGTTGCGGGTCCCATCCTCCAAGCCGCCCTGCAGGATTTTGGATTGCAAATGACGCAGATCGCCAACCGCACCGCAATATTTCGTGTTGCTCCCAAGGCACGGAGCCGAGTCAATACCGCGTACATGATCGGCGTCTTTTGTGGCCAACTAATGGGAACCGCCGTGGGCAACCGGGTCTATGGCGAAAGTGGCTGGGTTTTGACGGGATCCGTCAATATCGTCTTTGTCGGTGTCTCGTATATAATTTTATTGGTTCGAGGCCCTTCAGAGACCGGCTGGCTAGGATGGAGGGGAGGATTTCCGATTCGACGGCGCGAATAATAGCCCGGATCAGCCATAGAGATCTGACCCACGAGGAGATTAAAGTAATCCTGGCAATCAACAGGAGAGGTCCACTGCTTTTACTTGGATTCCAATACATACCCATGATACAGAGGCTTTTACTTGAACAAGCTTCGCAACCCACGGGCTGCAGAGGATTCTCAGGGGCTGAGATGCCGAGCTCACAATCTCACGACCTCACCTGTGATGGCACTGAGGATCATATACAAAGTAGGGAAGTGGACCTTTCATGTTCCCGCAAGCCCCACATCTGACAGAAAAACGCCGAAACTCCTCACGAATGACCTTGGCTAGTCCACAATATCCACAATTGGCAACTCTGATCCGACTCACAACTTCCCAATTACTACGCTGCCCACCGTCGGGGATATGCGAGAGGGACCTTGAGAAATTGAGCGGTCATGTTTCACGCTGTCCGCTTGGAGCCCCTAATGCAAACCTTCTTAGGGTTATCAACGGGCATTTGGTTGGTGAAATGGCGCTTTAGCGGCTACTTCCGCGCTCCCGGCCCCCAATGTTTCAGATGAAGAATTGCTTTATAAACTGGTTGCTTTCTCCTCGAGCCAAGCTCTAGCCAAGTTCGAGCCAAGACGATCTCCCGACATGGCTCTTTCTGCGTGCAATGCTGTGCTGAACCCGTCTTTTGAGACCGGAATCCTGACCCCGTGGTTCCCATCTGCTGTGAATGTGGCCAAGGTCAGCAATGGAACAACTGCCTATAGCGGAGACTACTACCTGTAAGAAAATCTCACTATCCCGGGGGTTTCCTGCATTGACTTGAATATAGTAACCTGCAGACCGCGGTAGGCAACCGTGGCAATGCAGTCTCCCAACACCTCAAGCACCTCACGCCCCAGACAAAATACGAGTTTAGCGTCCAGGTCCAGGTCCCTGCGCCTTCCGGATCCGAATATTGCTCAGTCTATGTGTACATGGGGCATAATGCCACGGTGGGAAATGTTGCCTCGACGCAACTATTCGACTCCGGAGAATGGACCTCTCTGACTGGGATCTACACGGCCAAAAGACCAGAAGAAATGTTGAACATCGTCGCTGCTTGCGACTCGGAAGATTCCTCGGTGACGGGCAATGTTTGGATCGACGATGTTAGCTTCACTGGAGCTGGACAGTGCAAGTCAAGTCAGGCTCCAACTACATGAATCGAAGCGATTGTATATCCAGGATGGTAGCCATGGATCGTGGAAACCTAACTGGCCAGGCCATGACTCGATTAGCCAAGGTAGCAATGAGTCATTTCCTGATTAGGCTTGGTAGATAGGATAATCGCTTGGTACCTGTAGTTCTAATACTAAACCGTAAGGATTGGTTCAATTATGAGCTTGTGCTTGTGTCGTACTCAACTTGGATCTTCCAACACTTCTACTTCTACTTCTACTTCTGCAGCCACCAACAAAACAACACAACACAACACAACACGCTGTATGTTTGGGAAAGCTGCCTGAAAACTATCTCGTCAGACTCTGACATTCTCGAAAATAGCAAAATGACTTCTCCGACTAACCCCACCTCGCTGCTCAAGCCTGCCTCTCCTCCTCCTCCAACATCACCTCGACTCGGTCTTCCAGAATTCCCCTACACCAGCTGAAAGCGAACATCCAGAATGCCATACATGCCCGCAACAACGGGTATGGTTGCATCACCGCCGTGGCTGCATACTGGGAAGGGGACGACACCGGCGCGGAGAAGGCAGCGGGGGATAGCCTTGCCTTGCGTGCTGTTGGTCGAGAGAAAATGATAGATATGAGCGCTTCTACCGGTACATACGCCCAGCTCGCAGCAATGGAAATCCTCGAAAGATTTTGGGCCTCAGATAGAAAGGACTGGGATGCATGCTTTGATAAGCCTCATCTATTTACAACGGTGCTTACAGTGAACCGAGGTCTGCTGCCCAGGCGAGAATCTTAAAAATACTAAACCAATACAAAACATTTCACACCCGGATATTGACATTCATATCAAAAGGGAATATTGACACTAAGCCAAAATCTTCCTATATACAGAGTTATAGAGTTGCTAGACTGATAGATCGAAATCAACGTTCTTGCTCTTGCCGAAATTAGGGTATCCATCTCCCCAAAATGACTTGTTTCTCGGAGAAGAAGAGATAAACTTTATATCGAGTTACTAGGTGTAAAGGTATGGCAAGTAAGTTTCTTAAATTGTAGATAAAGTGCAAAATAGAGAACTGCAAAAGCCGTAATATTGCTCCTGATCCGCTTTCCAGAATTCCTCTGCTTTAACTCAAGATGGGGCTCATGTGTACGAGGATCCAGTGATGTAACTATTGTGCAGTTTCATGTAGATAACCCGAAAACTGGATGATTGGTCTAGCACGATCCAGCGCAAAGCGTAAGAGTAACGTCGGAATTTGCGTTGCAAACTTTGGTTTGACTAGCACCGCTAGTAGCGACGCCCTTAGGCCAGCAGATTTTCGGGCAGTTCAGTGAGGGCTTGACACCAATGGCGTGGCCAGAGAATGGGTCACCGAAGACATCCGAAAGATCGTACCAGACTTGTTGACCATCCAAGGTATAGGCGAAGTTTGTCTGAGGGCTCCCGTTATAAAGACCATTTTCAACAGTTGTGAGCTTGATGGCAATGCCTCCCGAAGCAGGATCGTGGTGCAGAACCTCAGAATAGGTGGCGCCAGATTTAACTGTCTTTGCAGGACCGACAGATCCCCCAACCGACCAAAGGTAGACAGGGAAGCCGCATTTGTTGACAACTTTAGCGTTCCCAACGGCGCTGGCGAGAGGAGCCAAGGCGGCGATGGTAGCAACAATAGTAGTGGCAAAGTGCATTTTGAATGTTGACGCTGTCCGTAAGATACCCAGAAAGACTAGATAGATTATTCAAGTGAATGAAAGAGAAGATTTGATTCCAAGCAATCCTTGACAGCCTTTATATAGATTTTCCCCGTATACATCGCCCCGAAAATGGCCCAGAGTAATCATTTTGGTGACTTATCCAATTCCATCAAGTTTGTCTCAAAATCAGACCATCTTTTTTGTATTCTCTGAGACATTAGAGCAAATGAAAACATCTCGACAATACGCCACATATTCTGACTAGACAATAAAGGGCTAGCATAGCACCCTCAGCGAAAGAAATGGTAGATTCTTTTCTGGGAACATCTAGAGATCGTGGGAACTGAGTACCCGTGACGTGAGTGCAGGTCGAGTACTCGGAGTGCAGGTGCAGTGCAGTAAATTGTCTCATATGCGCTCGGACACGGCATTTTTATAACCCAATGATAGGGAAATGGAGCAATGAGTAACGTGCAGGGTACGAAAAAGCGGTCGGTCCCTCGTACCCGATGGACCCTGATTGCTTAGCCATAGCTGAGATTGCGGGGAGGCACTGAGACATTGTTGCATCTTACGTTGAGAAACCATTTCCAGCATAGTTATTTCCAAGCTGGCTAAGGGCAAGCAAACGTCATTGCTTTCTCCGGCATTGCACCAAAAGCTTCCGCAAGGATGCGATTGGCGTTGTCTCAATACTCCTGTATCTTACTGGTATGAATGGGCAGGTGATCCCGTATACGAGGTTGGCGGCATTCGCTTATGGCTAAAGTAAGTAAAAAGATCGATTACTTAAACCTAAAGTAGCAAGTTAAAGTCACCAACCCAGAGCGAATTTCCAAATTCACTTTTTGGCTCTTCAGGGAGAATTCCAGTGCCTCATTTGACAATTACTTGATTTTACACTATGGTATGAATTTATAACGTCATAGAAACTCCGATCAAATACCAGCAAAAGGTAGGCTGAGTTATATTCCAAGGTAGCCATAAAGTGGCGGCTGATGCCGCTGACTCTGTGCAACTGAAAGGTACCTCGGCTATCCATCGAGTCTGTGCGCAATGCTAGAATTGAAAGTGAGACAAAATAGAATATCTATGTGAATACAGATGTCCTCGCCTACTAAAGATCCTCGATTACATAACGTTCTCGGCCCCGTATTGAATCTGCAAAGAGATCCACATTCTATTAGAAAACCATGAGCTTCGGCAGCTAGGGTATGAGCCCAGAGAAGCAGGCTAATTTTCGAGAGAACTCTAATACATGAGTCCATCCATATTTCCCAGCCCAGATGATAGTAAAGAGGTGAACTGTCCCCATCCCGAGTAATCGGGAAATGAAAAGCCAGGAATATTCGCACCAAAGTTCATCGTGAGATCTTGACCAAATCCAGTAAGATCAAGTGGAGTAACAGGACTCTGTTCCATAGCGATCGACTGTTCTGGAAACGAATTGCCGTCGCCCTCGTCATGAATGCCTATCATTGGTACTTCCTGATGGTCGAATAAGTGCGCGTGCTTCATTTGACGCAGGGCCTCGACACGTAGCTCCTCAAGTACCAAACAGTAGCGTTCCGATAATGATCCCCTTTCAGCAATAGCTGCAATATGAGACTGGCAACGAGTGGCAGCGGAGAAATAGTTGCTGTAGGTTTCTGGCGGGAAGGGACATTGTTGTATAACATAAATGTAAAGCATAATGGTCGCATTGAAAGCAAAATATGCTGTGATCTGTAGCCGAGTTAGAATAGCAGTTTGGGACGCGTGGTATCTGACACAAACCCAAAATGCGCGGAAGAGTTGTCGGTTCTCAGTGATCTCATTTATTGTATTGACAGTATTCATTGCAGCATCGAGACACTCCCTCAGATTTTCTTCCGTTCGCGTGGCTTCTTGTTCAGCATCGTCTCTGCCCTTTCGTGAAAATCGTGTCAAGTTGCTCAAAACGAATGGCCTGTGAGTGAGAATAATTGCATGCCAGTAAGTTAGATTTAGGACGTTTCTTTGTCGCTGGAAGATAGAAATGAGAAAGGATGTGCTATAGATGTCGACGTCTAAGAACCGGCTCAGCTCAGATCGCCACTTATGAAGATCTTTGGAGATCTGTTCAGCAGAAGTTTCCCGGAGCGTGGCAGACACAGGCTTTACGGAGTAGAGAACACTTAATACCTTGCTGATTATCTGAGCAAGCCTGACTTGTTAACAAATGGTGCACGATAGAGGATATGATTCCACTTACTTCATGTGTGCAAGTGCCGCTAGCATAGTTGATGGGCCGTTGATTTGATTTGTAGGAATATCAATATCACCATTCAGAAGCTCCTCGTCCTCGATGCATGCTGGAAGCTCGGTGTCGATGTCATCATCATGAAATGTGCGCGGTCTTCCTAATGCAGCACTCAGATATGCGTCGAGTGTATATGCACACCAGAAGGTTCGGCGGCGGCACTCAGACTCGAGGCGACCTAGTCCGCTTGCGGCATCCGGTGGTCTATTCCTATTGAGACCTATAGCAAGGGCAAGATGGGAGACTGTCCCAAAAAGGCTCCAACAATGGTTGATACGGGATTGGGTGAGAAGATAATAACACTGAGTCAATCTTGCTTGTACACTGGTTAAGCGTATTGATCCCTTTTCTCTCGATAGGTGATGCTCAGCTGCCAGAAAGTATCGTGTACTGTATAGTTTTAAAACGATGAACACATTGTTTAGCCTTTATTTTGATGGGCACTGACCTCAAATCCGGTGGGCCAGGTCGGTCATTATCTGGCATGTAGACTCTTGCATGAGCAAATACCATGAAGAGCAAGGCCACTTTGGCATGAGCATTTTGCGTATCTTTCATAATACCAAGTGTATCATAAAATTCATCGAACCACTTCTGAAGAGTGGGTTTGTGCAGAAACCGGTAAGTTGGCATGGCGAAATCAAAATAACGATCCACTAGACGTTGAGCATCTGGTCTAGGAAGCATCATGCAAAATGATGGGTCTGATTCTGGGACCTGTAGAGGTGCATCACCAAACATGAATATGCTACTTGCCTGAGAGACCGAGATGGCCTGTCGCAGACGCTTCTGTATTCTCAAGAGGAAAGAGACGCCCGACGCGGGCCCAATATAATGTCCCTGAATATCTGCTTGATGCGGCTCTGGAGAATACCGAGAGGTTTCTTCTGCCCCTAGTGAGGCATCTTGGTCTTGGAAATCCGGTAAGTTGCACCCTGTAGGTTCTGTCCGAGGAAGTAATGCAGGATAGGGCTGACTGGACTGCAGCGAATTCCCGCTTGTAGCTAACGGATCGGTTGCGAGAACTGTGCTACACTCATTATTATTCTCGAATGTAGGGGCAATTGAAGGACGGCGTCCTCGAGAATAGACCGAAACAAATGTGCATTTCTCTTTTGCTCGGACACAGAATTCACATGGCTGTGTGCCATTGCATTTGATTTTTCGTCTAAAATCCTCACCGTCAACAGGGTGGAATATAGAATGCGGGTCTAGCGGGAAAGCTCAAACCTTTTGCACCTGTCGCATGCTCTGGTAACCCTCACTCTTTCTCTTGTGCGACTTCGTTTCTTGGGCGCCTGCAGTCCCCTGTTCACTAAAGCGGGTGGTGACGGCATTGGTTGATTCCTCAAAGCCATCGGGTCAAAAATACCATGCGCGGATCGTACACCTCGAGTGTCAACGGAAAAGCAAGTAGATGAAACGTAGGCTGAAGAGCAGCCATGAAGTGTCTGCTGTGAAAAAGCGCCCTTGGTGTTCGGGGGTGAGGAGTTGCGGGGGAAAGGATTGAGTCACTTTTCCGTGCCAAGGAGCGACGAGGAGGGGGTGATATTTTCATCATACATTTTGATTGCCAGGTAAATGAGGTAAGAGGACCAAGATATGGAGACTGAGCAAGCATTCTATGGCTCTGGAGCCTAGGAAGTCTCATTTGCTGTCGGATTAGAATTCTACTGAGCGAACGGCCCCAGTCAACCGCGGAAAAGCCCGGTAACTCGATGTACTACTAGTAATCTGGTCGGATTTCTCACAACTAGTAGTACGGGCATACCCGAAATATTTATTATCTCGAGGTTATGAACACTGGAAATACTATAGTATATATCACTGAAGTTCCGATTGGAAACAGCTATTCAACTTTTCCATCTTCCACCAGCAACCCACTCCTATCATACCATCGGCAAATCTCACAATGACAGCTGCGGTTTCTCAACGTCTGAATGGGAAAACCGTCTTAATTACTGGAGCCTCGTCTGGTATCGGTCGCTCTACAGCATTCGAATTTGCACGCACCTCTCCGCAAAGCCTCAACCTTATATTGGCTGCGCGTCGCATCGATAGCCTCAATAAGGTAGCTGCCGATATTGTCAAGGAAGTTGGCGCCGGTGTGAAAATACTCCCCGTTCAACTCGATGTTAGCAATGCAGACGATGTGCGCTCATTCCTGGAAAAGTTACCCACCGAGTTCAGAGAAGTCGATATTCTCGTCAACAACGCGTGAGTACGACCGAGGAAACCCTGATAGACCATAGCCCCCAACTATGAATCCTAGTTGCGGATAGCTTGCTGACTGCCAATGCATTTTGCATCTATAGAGGTCTGGTGAAAGGCGTAGCAAAGGCACCGGAAATCTTGGAAGAAGACATCGACGTTATGTTCAAAACAAATGTGACTGGATTGATCCACATGACCCAAGCTATCCTACCGAGTATGCTGAAGCGAAACAATGGCGATGGGGCTGGCGACATCATCAATATTGGGTCTATCGCAGGACGCGAGCCTTACGTTGGGGGCGGAATTTACTGCGCAACCAAAGCTGCTGTTCGGTCATTTACCGAAAGTATGCGCAAAGAGCTCATTTCCAAACGGATCCGTGTAATTTGCATAGATCCCGGCCAAGTCGAAACAGAATTCTCTATTGTCCGATTTTGCGGTGACAAGAATAAGGCGAACGCTGTTTACGCGTAAGTTTTTCCTACTCAAATATCTGGAAACTTGAGTGCCTAAATTAATCTCTTTGCAGAGGCTGTGAGCCATTGGCCCCCGAAGATATTGCTGAGACTATTGTATTTGCCGCTGGAAGGAGGGAAAACGTTGTGGTAGCTGACACTCTGCTTTTCCCAAACCATCAAGCAAGTGCAACTATCATGCATCGGAAGCCCGCATAGTCCTCTTCCGCACAGTCCTAGCCTTCAAAAATTCCATGTAAAATCTTTAGGGAAAACCTGCAAGTCTCTAAAAATATATAATTGATAACTGATACTGGGAAATGAAACATTTCTTCTCTGACTGAATAAACCCGACTTCGTGCTCTATGTAAGTTCAAAATATCCTGTATATATGTATCAATCAAGCAATCTACGCTGGCTGTATGTAATATCCAGTACAATGGACGGTATGAAGATGACCAGTAGGTCGATTAAGTCCCATAATTCTTATAAATTACGATTGGAATGGCTTATCCGTCGGAAATGGGCCATGCATTTCCGTCAAGGGGCTGTGCGCTTGGAATTCCGCAGTGGAGAAAAGTCCGGAGAGAAGAGCGGCCGAGGGCCAGAATACCCGTGTTTTCCCCCTTACCCTGAGAGCGTGGGAGAGATTTGACTCTGATTTGAATTCCAAAGAGCATTAGCTAATTATATGAGTCAAACTTCAAAGGGTCAGGGAAAGGCACTCATAATCCGCGTGTCATTAGCAGCAGGGGGTTGGTTGGACGCACCAAGAAGACTAGAGCCGCGACGGACGGAGCTTGTGGGATCGTAGACGGATAAATGCTCGGCCTGTCTCTTGAGGGCTTTAAGTATGTGGGATATTCCATAAGATATTTTTTCACACTCTCTCTTCCTAGCAACAAAGAAAAATCTACAGCTACCATGTCGTTCACTAAAGTGCCTCCCGGGGGAGTCTGGGCCCCAACAATCACCTTCTTCGACCACTCTACCGATAGCCTTGACACAGAATCCCAAGCAAAATACTACACCTACCTCTCCCAATCTGGACTTGCTGGATTGGTGGTACTGGGAACCAATTCCGAGACATTTTTGCTGACGCGTGAGGAGCGTAAGATATTGCTTCAAGTCGCGCGGGAAGCATGTGGACCTTCATACCCGATCATGGCTGGTGTTGGCGGCCATTCCACCAAGCAGGTTTTGGAATTCATTACCGACGCGGCGGATGCTGGTGCCGATTATGTTCTTCTATTACCCCCAGCCTACTTCGGAAAACAGACAACCCCAGCCGTGATTCACAATTTCTTTGACGATGTTGCCAAGGCGAGCCCTTTGCCTATTGTCATATATAATTTTCCGGCTGTCTGCAATGGAATTGATCTGGATTCAGCTACTATAGCGGGCCTTGCAAAGAAGCATGGCAACATTGTTGGTGTGAAGTTGACCTGCGGGGCCGTGGCGAAGATCACTCGTCTGGCAGCTGAATTCCCACCTGGGAGATTCGCCACATTTGGAGGACAGTCGGACTTTCTTATTGGCGGTCTCGCAGCTGGATCTGTGGGGACGATTGCTGGATTTGCGAATGTCTTCCCCAAGACCATAGTAAAGATCTATCGTCTATACCAAGACGGGAAGATTAAAGAAGCAATGGAGTTGCATAAACAGGCGGCGCTTGCGGAGCAGCCATGTAAAACTGGAATTGCTTCTGTTAAGTATGCTGCAGCACTCAACACAGCAGTTTCTGCGGGCATTCACGGGGCCCTGGAGAAGCTGAAGCCACGTCGGCCATACGTGGAGCCCTCCGAAGTAGAGAAGAAAGACATTGAATCACAAACAGCAAGCCTGGTCAACATTGAAGCGAGCCTTTGATAACGAGTTTTATTTATTATCCCGAAATATAAAGTCTAGAATCTGAGTATAATGCCGGGAGATTAAAATATAGTCCCAAGCATGAAATGCCTACCTATAGTTTTATGTGTCCTTCAACATACTGCGAATATACATTGGATTGAATCAAGCGCAATTCAGGCAAGGCGGGAAACACCTAGAGACAAAAAAATATTGATATTGATAAACAGACAAATGTTGCATTATGAGACCATAGGAAGACTCGAGGAAACCATTTACAAAACGTATCTGAACAATGGCGACCTATCTCCCATGTCGAACAGTTCTTCCTCCGTATATTTGACTCTTGCTTCGTCTGCGAGCTTGGTCTTCTTCGCATTTCCAACTTTATAGGTCCACTCGAGGAATAAAGCCACGAAAAATCCGACTCCAGCCAGTGCTAGGCTAAGTCCAAATCCTGTGTAATACTTGGGCTTCTCCTTTTCGAGGTACATAAAGCTGCCAAGAATACCACCAACATTACCGACGCAGTTCATAAGAGCAATGCCAATTGCACGTCGCGAGGAAGGGGCGATATTGTTAGCGTTCCAAGAGGCCGCTGCAGACTGGATTGGATAAATCCCGATGACTGCTAGCACAACAGCAAAGTAGGCAACTCCCTTCTTTTCCGATAGTGCCCCATTGAGCGAGATGATGACTGAATATGCAACCACACAAATGACCATCGGAATGGCTACAAACGGCATTCGCCAATAGAAACGATCGGAGAGGCGTGCAAAGCAAATGGCTGATATTGCAGCAGCAACATAGGGAGGGGCAGACGTGAGTTGAGCATTGGTAGCACTGAATCCCATGGATTTGGTGATTGTTGGAAGCGTAAATTTGGTGCCTGAAAGATATCTTGGTTAATTTCTGAATAATATGCCTTGTGGTTGAGTTCTCTTACCGTATGACAAGGCTGACTGGCAAAGCAAGAAGTATGCCTGCACGTACACCCTCCAATTTGTGAGCACCATCTTGAGGTCTTTCAACTTGAACGAACTTTCTTCGACGCTGGCTCCGCCCTGTTTAATGAACATTGAGAGTTCAAGGTACCGAATTTCATCCGGAGAGAGCCAGCGTGTAGAGAGGGCAGGCGTGTCAATGAGAAGAAAGAAGCATGCGACACCGAGAACAACACTAGCAAGGCCTTCCAGAATAAAGATCCACCTCCACCCCTCAAGACCACCGACGCCATCCATTAGGGCAATTGCAGCAGCTAGGAGACCAGAGAATGCCCCGGACAGTGCACTGGCGCAGTAGAAGTAGGATATGCGGAGGGCCAAGTCCTTGGGCATATACCAGTAGGAGCAGAGATAAATAGCACCAGGGAAGAATCCTGCCCTGCAATCAAATGTGTTAGAAATGGAATTGACCAGGACGAAAAAGGTTCAACTGACTCAAAGACACCGAGCAGAACACGAGTAACCATGAGCCCGGCAAAGTTTTTCACCAGACCAGTGCAGGTCATGATAATACCCCAGGAAAGAACAAGGATTCCAAGATAATATGAAGGGCGCTTGAACTTCTTGAGAAGGATGTTACTGGGAACTTCGAGCAGAACATAGGGGACGAAGACTGCATTACAGCGCAAAAGAGTTAGCAGTCTCTCAGCCACAAGGCAAGAAAATTAAAATTAGGAACTCCGGGAAGCACATACAAATCGAAAGAACCGTATTATACTGTACTCCAGTCATACCCAAATCCTCAACCATGCCTTCAATCTTGGCATTGCCGATGTTGGCGCGATCGATGTGGCTGATCAAGTAGAGTACGGCCAACATAGGTACAAGACGGGAATCGACCTTTTTAAAGACCTTCTTCCGTTTGTTTTCTGGATAATTTGAATAAAAATCCGCATCTTCGTCGGTGAGGCCGACGACACGAAATGTGCCAATTTCAGTGACATGAGCAGCTTTTGGAAGGCTCTCGACATGAGAAGGCTGGTCGGCAACCTCGATATCTTCCTTGGTGATCGAACGAGAAGCCATGGCGGCGAATCTATGCAAACAAAGCGATAAATTCCCTTGAACAATCTCAGGGGGCGAGACAAGCTACCACAGACAGGGAAGCTCTAGAGCTGGAAACCCTTGATCGGCAGCGGTGGGGGATATATAGACCATCTCGGATATGTCCTCTTGGCGCAGACAAACTGTGATATCTCATGATCAGTGGAATAACGGAGCTGTGAGCTGACCTTGGCTTCCGTTGCTTCTCCAGTACCCCAGACTTGGCGACCACGTTTCCAGTGGACCGCTGAACTGATAATGCGGGGGTAGGCATCCAAAACTGCTCAGAAATGCATTGGAAGGACGAAGATCTGGCCTTTTCCGGAAGACCGGCTTGTCTTCCTCTGTTTACGGGTGAGAAGACGGATAAGCGTCCAATCATAGCCACGTCGCTGCGGATGATAACCTCCGTGCGCGCGGATAACCCTTCATGCTCCCCGGCTGAAGCTGACATGGCGGAGGGCTTTGCGGGGTAAGAGAGTGTGGACTGCTTTCTCCGAAATCAAAGAGCTTTCTCCAGTGTACCGCCGGAAATGTGGGAAAAGTCGCATATGACTAGGGCCTTAATGTCAAATTAAGCTGTTGGCCAACGTGAAATAAAAGGGTCATAGACTTGACGCTTGGCCGTGAAAATGGTATTTTTGGCACAAACAGCCTATCACCATGTCTCAACACTTTATAATCAGGCGAATCAAAATTACGCCTGTGGCATTTCATGACATGCCATTGCTGAATAGCGTGGGCGTGCACGAACCTTTCGCCTTGCGAAGCATTGTCGAGATCATTACAAATGACAACTACGGGCTTGGGGAATCATACGGCGATTCAGTGCATCTAGCACGTCTACAAAAAGTGGCAAATCGTCTGGAAGGAACATCGGTGTACGACACAAACATGATTTATAAAATATGTGAAGATTGTTTGGACGACGACAACTCGACTGGCGGGGATGGCATGGCCGGGATGGTCACAACTGCATCTGTTACCGACAAGGTCTTCTCACCCTTTGAGGTTGCATGTCTGGATATACAGGGAAAGCTAGTGGGTCTCCCTGTGAGTGACCTGCTTGGTGGCCGCGTGAGAGATACGGTACAATACTCCGCATATCTTTTCTATAAATGGGCTGGTCACCCTGGTCAGCCAGATGATGAATATGGAGAGGCCCTGGACCCAACAGGAATTGTCCGGCAAGCACAGAAAATTATCGACGAATATGGCTTTAAAGCTATCAAGCTGAAAGGCGGCGTGTTCCCTCCGGCTCAGGAAGTGGAAACTATCAAGTCATTGCATGCCGCATTTCCAGGCCTGCCATTAAGACTTGATCCTAATGCTGCATGGACTGTTGAGACCTCTAGGCGGGTTGCACAGGAGTTGGAAGGCATCGTCGAGTACCTCGAGGACCCGGCCCCAGAGATTGAGGGCATGGCGGCGGTAGCTAAGGAGGCCTCAATGCCCCTAGCGACGAATATGGCGGTTGTGGCCTTTTCACATCTTCCTCCATCAGTCGCACAGGACGCAGTTCAGGTTATTCTGTCCGATCACCATTTTTGGGGAGGCCTGCGCAAATCCCAAACGTTAGCTGCGATTTGCAAGACCTGGAACATGCGGCTCTCGATGCATTCTAATAGCCACTTAGGTATTTCGCTCGCTGCTATGACTCACCTAGCAGCTGCGACACCAAACCTTGACTATGCTTGTGATACACATTGGCCTTGGAAGCGTCAAGATGAAGATGTGATTGTTCAAGGTGCATTAAAATGGAAGGATGGGGGTGTTATCGTACCTGATGCCCCTGGACTCGGAGTTGAACTTGACAGGGAGAAGCTTGCACGCCTTCATCAGCAGTACTTGGAGTCTGGAATGACGAAGAGGGATGACACCACCTATATGAAAAAGTTCAAACCAGACTTTTCACCTCACATTCCAAGATGGTGAAGCATAGCAGCATATAGTCACGATAGCCACCAATCATAGAGAAATTATACGTTTGAAACTCAATAATATATCAGGTTGCGCACAAAAATGAAATTGAAGCTTGGCAGTTGAACAATTCTTCATTTACAGCCAATCATCAGCACTAACTAATAAGTGCTCTGGAGAAATGAGAAAGTTCAACGTTGCTTTTCAATTATGGCTCTTAATGGGTACGAAAAATTTTTGGACGAAAAAAAATGTCTTCAAGTTGTATTATTGGCATTTCTTGGGGTTTTACGGAACTCATCTTCAGATCTTTGAGAGAAATTTGACGATATATACGAAGTCATTCACAATAGCTATCTCTGTCCACGACAGCGAGGGCTGGAAACGATATATAAATATATTCTCAATGAGCTACATCTTCCCAGTTTTGCCACCCGCGACCCTTAACCTGCGCCAATTCAGATTCGGTATATTTCTTCCCAGTGGTGAAATATCCGGCGTTGATTTTAGCATCGATCTCAACACGAGAATCCTGCGGTATCATATCTGTAAAGTGTTGTCAGAATGAAGAATCAAGCAAAGTGTGTAATAGATCTTGTATGAGAGGATGACGCACGGTCTGGAATGGGAACTCGCTCTAAGATAGGGATGCCTTGATCAACAATAGCGTCATACTTCATGTTAGACATTGAGAGCATACGGTCAATTTTCTTGATGCCTAACCAATGCAGAATATCAGGCATCAAAGCTTGGAAGCGCATCTACAAAATCAGGTGTAAGCAAATACCTTTGGAATCTGATATTTCCTGGTGGATCGTATTGCTGGACTCACATCTCTCACTCCCGCAATGTTCTCAGTACGTGCGAAGTACTTGTCAGCGGTGTCTCCTCCACGTTTGCGCGAATTATATACTAGGTATTTCACCACCTCTCCAAGGGCTCGTCCCTCTTTGCGAAAATATATCACGATACCTAATCAAAAAAAATGTAAGATAAAAAGGATAAGTTATTTGACAAGGAAAATCGAATCGAACCTGAACCGCCCTGTTGGGCCATACGGATTGCCTCCTCGATTCCAAATGCAAGGTAAGGCCGACAAGTACAAATATCTGACTGGAAGACATCTGATCCGTTACATTCATCGTGGATGCGCAAAGCTAGCTTTACGCTAGGGTCAGACACTTTCTCGGGACTGCCGAAGATATAAACCGTGAGGCCGCCAATCGGTGGGAGGAAGATTTTAATGTCGGGACGAGTGATAAGCTCAGGAAAACTTCCACCGCATTGCTCAAAAAGTGTGCGCCGGAGGGTGCCTTCATCAATCCCAAATCTCTGTGCAACGCCAGGAAGATACCACACAGGCTCAACCGCCGCCTTTGTCACGTGTACATCTCCTTCTCGAGTGATCACGATATCCCCATCGGCTTTTAGACGACCCTCTCGAAGAGCTTCTGTTATTTCGGACAATCGCATAGTAGCCCGTGTTACAGCAATAGTTGGTCGTACATCAAGACCGTCGTTAAGGTGTTTTTGGAAACTTTTGACGATACTGTGCCCAAAAGGGTCCATAGCGACGATCTTTGTCTCGTCTCCCCATGCCGGCTGTGGCGGGAAATCGAAAATAGGTTCGGTGTCCACGAAACTTGGCCGAAAGTCAGGCGGTAGATCACCAGCCGCAATAGCTAAAGCATTATAGATTGAGTAGCTTCCACCGTGAGCACCAATAGCGTTTCTGCGAGTGATAGTTCTAGTGTCACGGGAAACCAGGACGGGGCCCCTTTCATTAGGATCAATCTTTCCCCATTGCAGATGCACGGGATTTACAACGCTTTGGCCGGGATAGGTCGTCAACTTTTCCATCATCAGTCACGGACAATTTTCAATTCCCATTTCGAGTCGTGAGAAGCGAAGGCGGGAGAAATGCCGACGAAGCAAAATGAAGAAGAAATAACAGCCAAATAATACAAGCAGGAGAAGGACATCAGAAAAAAACTTACAATGATGCGTTCTCCAGCCCGAGAACAGCGTTTAGACTGGGTTGCTCCTTCGACTGTCATTTTTGCTTCCTCAGATAATGATGGTTAACGGATCAAATATTAATACATATCTGACGACAAAGAAGATTTGCTTCCGTGCAGGACTTTATATCTCAATTTAAGCGGGTCAATACTTTGGTGATTGCAACTAGATCTAATCTTGGCTTGTGTTCCTTTACGGACCAAGCTATAGATATTCGATAAGACCTTGCTATTACAGTAGGCTGGGTCACCGATATCGTCAAGTAGCCATCCAAAAAGACTATATCAGAGATATAGCACACCCCTGAACTATTCCGTGAGATACATGGTACATTGTACGATGCGAACTCAGTTTATAAGATAAGAATATCTGATGGTACCATCCACTGGAAGGTTTGTGTGTATGCCTGGTCTGTATGTCAGGTATTTTGTATTTTTGACAATATACGACAAGATAACAGATTCATGATACAGCCTGCCAAGGCTTGGCCCATGGGGTCCACAGGTCATCCAGAAGGGGAACTATTGGGAGCCCTGATTAGATTAGAATTGCGTATCGATACCCTAGATGGGCTTGGGAGTTCGTTATCGCACAACTGGGCTTTATCGCTTTATCGATAAAGCGGAAGAACTCACCCGCATACCTTTTTGGTACCCCAGTTAGTATGTATGGTATAGTATGTATGTACGTGAAACATGCGCATTCGGGCGCCCAAACGTAACACAGACTGCAGAGTTAGTAACTAGTGACTTATGTACCATGCATGATATTACCTATTGTAAACCTACCCCGCTCTGATAGCCTCAACTCTCAACCAACATTTTTTCGAGTACAGGGTCGAGGCCGTATCACGCCTGCTCCAGAATCATCTTTTTTACGGAATTTGCTACTCTTCCACTCAAGAAACAGATTCCCAGAAGAAATTGATCTCCAGGTGGTGTGTACTCGATGACCTGTCGCTTGGCATATTTTTGAAACGCCGCTCACGTCAATAGAAACTGGACGGACCCTTGTTGAACAAATGGCTGAACATTCAGAGCCGACAAGTGTGCTGGGCACTTCTGCCAGCATCTTCCCAAAGTCACACGCCAAAGTGGCCGCCCTCAAGGACACACCATACTTTGTCGACAATGAATTCCGGTTTTCTGCGACAAAGGAGTTTGTCGAAATCCACGATCCTGCTACAAATGAACTAGTTTCGAGAGCCCCGAAGATGACCAATTCCGAACTCGAAGAAGTACTTCTGTCCGCCCAAATGGCATTTCCTGCGTGGAAGGGAATGTCCACCATTGCGAGACAGCAGATCATGTTCCGCTTTGTGAGACTTATAAGAGAGAACTGGGATCGCCTTGCCGCCGTTATAACTCTGGAGCAAGGCAAGACTCTTGCCGATTCAAAGGGGGATGTTTTGCGAGGCTTGCAGGTAGCAGAGGCTGCCTGTGCTGGGCCAGAATATATGAAAGGGGAGGTCCTAGAAGTTGCCAAAGATATGGAAACGCGGACTTACCGGGAGCCACTAGGCGTCGTCGGAGTTATTTGTCCATTTAGTGAGTTTAAAGCCGATGACCTTTGTGGATGTATAATTGATTGAAAGACTTTCCTGCCATGATTCCGCTATGGTGCATCCCTATTGCTACAATTACAGGCAATACGGTCGTTCTCAAGCCATCCGAAAGAGCACCTGGGGCTGCTATGATTCTCATGGAGCTGGCAGAGAAAGCAGGGTTTCCTAAAGGGGTCATCAATGTGATACACGGAGCACATGAGGCAGTGAACTACCTGCTCGAAACTCCGATCACCAAAGCAATCAGCTTCGTGGGGAGCAACCAAGCCGGAGAATACATTTTTGCAAAAGGAACAGCCAATGGCAAAAGAGTGCAGGCAAATCTTGGAGCAAAGAATCACGCCGTCATTATGCCTGATTCAGAGAAAGATTCAACATTGGAGGCTGTCTCCGCGGCGGCTTTCGGCGCGGCCGGCCAGCGTTGCATGGCTTTATCCGCAGTTGTTCTTGTTGGTGAAACAAGAGACTGGGTACAAAGCCTGGTTGAACGAGCCAAGTGCCTTCGAGTGGATGGTGGCTTTGAAACTAGTGCCGATCTCGGGCCAGTGGTTACACCGCAGAGTAAAGTCAGGATTGAAGACCTAATCACGAGTGCTGAGTATGAAGGAGCTACTCTACTTCTCGATGGACGCAACTTTCGACACGAAAAGTACCCTAATGGTAATTGGGTGGCCCCAACAATCATCAGCGATGTGAATCCTTCTATGAAATGTTATAAAGAGGAAATTTTTGGACCCGTGCTTGTTTGCCTTTGCGTAAACTCGCTAGATGAGGCTATTGATCTCATAAATGCCAACCCTTACGGGAATGGCACAGCCATCTTTACCTCTTCAGGGGTCTATGCGGAGAGATTCCGAAAGAATATCGAGGCCGGTCAAGTGGGTGTCAATGTGCCCATACCAGTGCCTCTCCCAATGTTTTCATTCACCGGAAATAAGGGGAGCGTTGCCGGGGGAGGTGCGAATACCTTTTACGGTAAGCCCGGAGTCAGTTTCTACACCCAGATGAAGACTGTTACATCGAAATGGGCTGGGCGAGATAGCCAAGCATGTAGGATGACACTTTCTATGCCAACCGATACCTAGACATGTTGGGCTTATGGATTTGAAATTCGAGACTCACTTCATAAAATCCCAACCTACCGCGGTCTCATTGAGTCCACTAACCCCGTATAGTAAACCACCGGCAATCGATGCTTGCTGTCGCAAATGATGTAGACCATTGAATGGCCGTTTGATGATAAATAAAACTGCATAACCGATACCTTGGACTTCAAAAATAGCTCTACCACAGCTATTGAATGCAATTTCGACATAGTACTATCGTCAAATCCCAGATGATATTCCCTCATGTCAGGAACCATCCCTATCGGCTTATCTTTGATCGATTGACAGAATTGTTATCAAGTTGTAACATCCGTTATCTTTATCCTTCGGATCCAACTATATTTCCCACATCTGTATCCGAATCAGCATTGGCTAGGTCCTTGGTAGAAGTGGGGATCACTAAGTGTAAGAAAAAGATGCGACGAGTTAATTTATAACATTAGGTAATGATATCTATTTGATTACACACTGAACAGCTTTTATGTCAAAGTATTTATATAACTTGTTTTGATTCATATACCTGACTAGGCTTTAGCTAAGCAACAAAAATCATGAACCGAGACAATGCCGTGGCGCTCGAGGCAAAGTTCAAGCACCCAGGTGTTTCTATCCTGGCACAAGAAAACTATCTATTGTGTCTTATGACCAAACTTCGTGATATTAAGACGACCAACCTAGTCTTTGTGGAAATAACGGAGAGAATAGGTGATCTGCTCATTTCGACAGGCAAGTTAACGACGTAAAAAAACAACCTTTCAAATTCTGATGATACCTTTGGCTATTAGCACTTAATATGATTCCTACCGAGGGTACACGAGTCCAGTGTCCGACTGGAGCTACATACGATGGGATTCAACAGTCTACAAGCATTTGCGGTGTCAGTATCCTCAGAGCAGGAGCAAGTTTGGAAAATGCAATGCGACGCGTGTATATGTGAGTGCCTGCCATATTGAACTAGTTGACAGAAGATAACACATTGCGTTAGGGGCCCATTGAGCTTTGGGAAGATCCTGATCCAGCGAGATGAGTTAACCAGCCTGCCAACTCTATTTTATTCTAAATTTCCGGCAGACATCGCCTCAAAAAGTATTTACCGCCAACTCTGGTAGCTGCCGAATAATGCGTTTCTCTATATCTATTAGCTGACGCTCTTCTTCTATCTCCAAGCTATTTTTATTCTCGAGCCTATCCTGGCAACGGGTGGCTCCGCTTGCAAAGCAATCGAGGAGATCAAAGCCAAGGGGGCTTTAGAGGAGAAGGTTATCTTTGTCAATATTCTGGCCTCGACACACGGAATCAGAATACTATTTGAAAAATTCCCTTCGATTCGGCTAGTTACCGCAGCTGTGGATAACGAGCTTACAGAGAAGTAGTAAGTGAAGAAGTATATGGTTTCCTGTTTTATATTTCGCTTATCTGACATGCACCAGTCATATCAGTCCAGGACTGGGAGACTTTGGTGATAGATTCTATGGGACTATGACTGAATGACGTCGTGATATTTGTAACATAGTTTGAGAGCAGAATCGGATATCTCCTGGTGGATAGCAATGATCCAAGTAAATATCATCTAGTATTGAAAGAATCTGTCAATAAATGTATCAATATTCATCGTGAAGTCTTTATATTGCGCAATTTCATCGGCAAGTAGTCTAGGATTGATCTACATAGTATGATACAGGGTGTGTTAGATGCCACGCTCCATAAAACTACTGGCTAAAAATGCTCTCTAGTCTGGTATCTCTAAAAGACAGGAGTTTAGAACAAGGTTCCATCGCCCTGTATTACAATTGGACTAGACTTTGTCTGAGGACGATATTTAGCCGCCAATTCCCGTCCACCTTTCCAAGTTCCAGCTTCCAGCATCTGTGCCATACTCAAACCAACACCTTTCAGTAGAAAGCGATCGGCGACAAGCTTATGAAGTGTGTCGAGCAAAGCAACGGTCATTGCGCGCCACTCAACAATCACATCGCTAGTAGCATCGAAACTTGGAATCTCTTGTTGAGAATTCTCCAGACCTTGCTTCAGGGCGCCGTCTTTCAGCTTCAATACACCCAGGTCCACAAACAAGCCACCGTTCCGGTATTCTGGAAGTCCAGTCCCCTGCTCAATGTTTTCCCAGTCGAGTTTCAAAACGCGGATAAAGGGAACAGACAATGAATAAGCAAGCCATTGAGTCAATTTGTGGAATGGCTGAATATTCAGTGTATTGTTTTCACTTTGCCGACCAGTATTGAGCCTTGCCAGTGTTGTCAGAGGCCAGGCGTCTCCAATCGGTATACCTGCGACCCGGGTCCGATTTTTGGGCCAGGCTGGGAGAAGAGTCTTCTGCAGAATATCCCACAGAACTTCGAAGTCTAGATATTCACCCCGCGTTCTGTTTTCGAGCAAGTAGTCTGAAAGGAAAATAAGCAGCAGCCCTGGTGAGGTAAAAATGACCACTTACCAACGAGGTTTCCAGGTCGACCAGTATCACCGAATATCTCAGGTAGATTTAAGAGTGATTTCCCAACACTGTTCAATAGAGCAACGCGAGAAGTATCGCTTATTATCTCGTTGGCTGGGCTGATTTGAAAGTGCTTTCTGAATGTTGTAACATCAAGGGCCGCAAGCCCATGGCCTATGTGAAGCTCGTCAGGTTACTGACTTTGATGAAGCGCAGTGCCGGGCTACTTACCGTCGACTGACTCGTTATTGCTCTCTGTTCGAGAACTCATAAATGCGCCGGATTTGAACATATACATAGCAGCGACCGCGATGCCTTCGCTCCGTCCGTAAGCATTTCCCGTCCCGGGTTCAGTAAACTGCCAAAAATCGCCTGCCCCCGCGTCAAGGAGAACAGCGACAAAAAATAGATCGACTAGGCGACGAGTGATTTCTTTCCCGTCGTATTCAGCCGATTGCCATCCCTTGATGAGTTTGTCAACCCGTCCGACACCACCAATATCGAAGTGTTGCCATCGGCCATGGGGTGGAATCGTATCGAAGCTGTTAGGACCAAAGTCTCGCTGGATATTCACAGTTAGAATATGCCATCCATCTGTCAGACTTGGGATGAAGACGTACGTCAATGATGTCCGATACATAATCTGCAACCTTAGGCATTAGGCCTGGGAAGTAGGAAAAATGTGTCAGGTCATCCTGTTCGGCGGCTTTAAGAACAAAATGGGCCCTTTCGCGAACGGCCTTAAGTCCTTTGAGATACTCGATATCTGCCATTTTTGTTTTCGCTGCTGGATTGTTTGCTCTTCAGCCAGAATAGTGATCACTCGAGCTCATAAAAAGGGTGTGCCTCTGCCTCCTCCACTAAGAGCAGTGAGAGCGCAAATAAATAAACTGCGTAGCTGGTCAGTCTCCTACAGATCGGTTGTTGTTACGTATGTCGCGCCCAGTGGGGTTGCAGCAGAGCCTGGCCCCGCACGGATTGGAAGCGGGGGTCTTCTAAGATCTGACTGCCAAGGTTGGGTTACCAATGGTATCCGTATGGTAATGTATATGTATGTTGATGAGACTAGGCTAGTTTGAGATTGAATTTCCTTATCGTTATCAACAGTTGATATCGATAAACCTTTTAGCTCCACCTGCCAAGGTGGGACAGTGTCCAATGGATAGGGTTGCGATAACCTAGCAACTACCCCACATAAGGTAGGAAGTTGCTATTTTATCGAAATTGTAATCTCATCTGCGGTAGCGCCCCGATTATCTTTGGACCTATAGGTTTGTATACACCATTAGAGTCCAGCAGTATCGTCGATAGCGAATTTGATAGCAGTATGGCGGCTGCCTTGCGTGGTATTTCTCGCAGGTTTCCCTGGCCCGGGGCGTGCAGTTTTATTCTGCGAAGACACCAATATTATTTAAGAGCGATTATTCCTTTCATCATAGCTCTACGTATTGCAAATTCGAAATGATAACGAATATCGAAATTGCCAAAGATGTGGAAGCATCAGAACTTCTTTCACAACTCCGAGACCAATCTTTGAGCCCATCAACTGTCAGGCGACTTGTCGGAGATTTGACTGCGATCCTTGCAAAACATTTGTTGGAAATACCACAGTTAAGCGAGAAAGTTGCTGTCGTTGTTATTCTCCGCTCAGGGCTCGCAATGGTGGACCCATTTCTCGCTGCATTTCCGGAGAATTGCGATACAGTAACGTATCACCTTGGTTTATTTCGCGAGAAGGAATCTCTGCGTCCAATTGAATATTACAACAGGCTTCCCGTGAAAAGTCCGAAGATCAAAAGAGCTTATATCCTGGATCCCCTGGTGGCTACAGGAGGAACTGCTAAAGCAGCAATTGATATTTTGAAGTAAGGAATGACCCTTCAAGCAAGGGATGAACAAGGCTTACAGAACACGCAGGGACTGGGGCATTGATAATATCACCTTGTTTACCTTACTCGGCAGTCAGAAGGGCCTTGAGAGGGTTGCTCGAGTTTGGCCAGAAGGCACTCGAGTATTTGCCGGTGCGATCGATGAAGGACTCGACGAGAAAGGCTATGTCAAGCCCGGTCTCGGGGATATCGGTGATCGTCTCTTCGGAACTGCCTTTGGTTAAAGGAGACCAAAACCCATGGTGATGTCAAAAGCCTCTTATGGTGTATTATAATATGACCGTACCCTTTGTTGTTATGGTAATGGAAGATATTCAAATGAAAAAACCGTTCCAGTCGCTGATCTCTCGGTAGTAGGAGATACACTCTGCATCGGGAGAGCTATTCAAAGTGATATAGCATAAGATAATATTCTATGCTATAATAAAGGCGACCTTACAATCACTTAATTACGAACATGGTTGTTAATTAAAATAACGAACACACACTTGGGCTGAAGTTGACAGTTAGCCGTGGAAGTTCACTTTCTTGAAAACTACTGCCAATTCAGCTCCTCATGATGTTGAAGCTACTACTGCGTCTTCATTCATCCCACCGCGCAGAAACTGTTTTTGTAGTGGTAAAGAAAGGCCAATATGTTTTCCCCGGGAAATTCCGATCTTATCCGAAGGGTGGAATCAGCGGTTGTGCGCAAATATTTTGCCAGCTAAAGCTCCAAATTCTGAGCGGAAGCCTCAGTAGGGACTATTACTTACCTCCCATGAAAGAGGCTTTGTTGCTGCTTCTTACGGCGGTACCATAGGGGGCTAAACCTATTAGAAATCGATACAGTACACCACATTCAAGAGAAGGAAAAAGCTTTACCGATAAGTGGAATATTTATACCAATCTGTCCGACATTAACGCGGCGTTGAAATGTTTTCGCATGTTTGCCACTTGTAGTAAATATTGAGCAGCCATTGCCATCTGCATTCATCAGAACCTTTAAACAATCTCAGCTCACGGTTGGGTTAGGTATAGACTCACATTTATTCTGGTTAATGAGCTCAATTCCATCATCCAGTGTGTTTACCTGCATGCAGATGAGTACCGGACCGAAGATCTCTGTTTGGTAGCATTCCATATATGTCTCTACCCCAGACAGTATTGTAGGCCCTAGAAAGTTCCCATCAGGATATTCAGGGACCAGAATATCCCTCCCATCACATAAAACAACTGCACCTTCCTCAATAGCACGATCAATGAAGCCCGTTGCTTTAAGCTTAGACTCGTTGTCTATCAAAGGTCCAATCTTTGTATCTCTACTGCTTCCATTGCCCACCTTCATTGATTTCGCGATATCGACTAGTTTTGGTATCCATCGCGCTGTGCTGCCCACAAATATGATCACGCTGAGTGACATACATCGTTGACCTGCGGCACCAAACGCACTCCCGGCAATGGCAAAGAGAGTTGGCATCATGTCAGCGTCTTCCAGGACTAGACCATGGTTTTTGCCTCCACATTCGGCTTGAATCCGCTTTCCTGCCTTCCGTGCCAAATCGTGTACCTGTTTGGCCGCTGACTCTGACCCAACAAAGCTGATTGCTTTCACATCTGGCTGAAGGACAAGCATTTGAGAGACTGAATACCCACCATGAACAAGGTTGAAAACTCCTGGTGGGAAGTTGGCCTTGCAGGTAGCTTCCGCAAGTATGCATGGAACTGAAGCCGCCCTTTCGGAGGGTTTCAGCACAACGGTGTTGCCGGTGACCAGAGCATACGGAATCGACCAAAGGGGCGTCATAAACGGGAAACTAAAAGGCGTGATTGTGGTGCAGACGCCCTATTAAATTTAGCGAATGAAAATATGTCGTGGAAATGGTAGAATGAGCAAGTCTCTCGTACTCACCAGTGGCTCATAAAATGTTTGCAGCATGGTAGGGTCGTTTCCTAAAAACATACCAGCCATCTCTGGGCCAATTGAACAGGCAGAGTGAATGCAATCCAGACCACGGTAGACTTCGGACTCTGCATCTTCTATCGTCTTGCCCACCTCACGACATAGGTTCGAAATCTAGATTTTCAAGTGTTGATTAGCGCCGGGAGACTCCGAATCAGAAGTATTCCGGGCCTTACTATCATTGAGGACATGTCCCTTAGAATATCTATCAACTTCAACATGAATTCCCGCCTGGCCTGAAAACCTATGCTTTCCCAATTGGACTGGGCAGCATTTGCTGCATTGACTGCAGCCTGAACTTCTTGATGGGTACAGCAAGGAACCCTTTTTAGCACCCCTTGAGTAGCCTGTCAGGCATTTACAAAGACCTGGGTAAGCTAACGATCACCCAATTGGATTGCTTCCTTCAGTTCCATTCCAATGCAATCTTACCGGATCGACGATGCTAGTCCATTCTTTAGACCTTGACATGATAGTCTGGTTGTTGATCAAAAGGTGCGCTACCGCAGGTCGTGGTTGTACTGGGTTCGGGCTCGGGTTACCCTGGGCCATATTGTTCAAATCCCCAGTGAGATCCAGAAACGGTTGGGTGGTTGTGTCTATCCCCGCGAAATCCGATAGAATTATTGCGTGGTCGTCCTTAAAGGTAAGGTCAGAGCCAACTATTGCGTCTCACAGAAACGTTGTGAAACCATTTTGTAAAAGGGCTTACCTCGAAAAAAGAGCTAGGCAGGTTGCTAAAGGAAGGGAGCATGGTGTCCTCGCTCACGACGGGAGGTCTGGCAAATGGTGTGAAGCGAACCCGACGAGATGGTGCCGCAGCTTTCGGCATTTTCGGGCGCCTTCAATAAGAATCCGACGCTTTAGAGTGAGCAGACTTTTGAGGGGAAAGCCAAAGGGTCGGCCAGTGTGAAAGACAACAATGAAGTTATGGAGACTCAGATCTTGACCCCTCACGGACTGGTGGGGGGAGATGCAGGAGGATGCCCCAGGCCTTGATGATTGTGAAAAAATCACAACTAGTACGTTTTCAGCGAGTCAACTGGATATTTCAACCCACACAATTCCTCTTAGCTATGTGCGGTAGCGATAATCTCACTTTATGACGACCTAAATATGATTTCTCTTGGCCTTAATCAACACCAATACTAAATGTTCTCGGAATTCTGGAGTTCCGCGTGTAGCGATGGGCGACGGGCTAGATATGTACACTCAACCGCCAAGCGTGCGGAACTTACTGTAAGTCGTCGTTCTGAAATATATTTCAAATTTCAACTTCTGACAATCAAAAACTCCGTAACTCCTACAAGGCCTAGTAATAAGTTTGTATCCAATATGAGAACTTTCATGATGATATGTCTTGTGAAAAATTGCGATCAGACTATTTATACCATGGTAATATTACGTCTCAAATACCACTGTAATGTGTATTGACACCCCCGCTTTTCAGTATATACAAGCCTGTTATGATTATGTACTAGACTGGTTTCCGTTGACAACCATGACATAACACGTACGAAATACTTCAAATGTCAGGATAAATACATATGTTTCGGGAATATTACATACAGTACGATTGTATTTTATAGTAGAGGAGAATTTATTTAACACCCCCTCATGCGCTCTGCCGCTTTTCGCTTGATCATCAAAGCCTTGCCAGCCAGCTTGCTAGCTACCGGTACGAGCGATGTTATGGTCCTGAGTCTAGCTTCCAGATTTCTAATGATTACAGCAACAAAGTCGGTACAAAATGAGTCGCGTTTATCATTTGTGGATCGCCGGCAAAGATCACCCCGGGCAAGAGCCCTTGTATGTGATCCACTGCCTCCGGATGAAAGGGTTCTAGATGTTCTGACATTTTCAAAGGATCCCTATCAAAAACCCAGCTACTGGCGAGATATTTGCAGAGTTTGTTGTCCAACCTGCCACGAAAGGTATTCTCTAATAACTGTCAGGTGCCATTCAGCCTCTGAAGAAGACGTGGATACCGCAGTTCGCGCTGGACACTCGGCATATCGATCTGGGGTATGGTCACGCGCATCTCGCCATCAACGTGCTGAAGTCCTCGAAAAATGTGCAGTTCTACTCACAGAGGCCCTTCCAGAACTCATTGATCTTGAGATAAAACAAACAGGTCGTGTGATCCGTGAGATGAAAGCCCAGGTCCCATCGCTTGTAAGATGGTTCAGATACTACGCCTCTCTATTGCGAGTGGAAGAGCATTCTGTACTACCAACTACTGGCAGACTACACAATTTCACCAACA
This sequence comes from Penicillium sp. G339, assembly GCA_027569595.1. Lineage (NCBI taxonomy): Eukaryota > Fungi > Ascomycota > Eurotiomycetes > Eurotiales > Aspergillaceae > Penicillium > Penicillium sp. G339. The sequence continues at coordinate 256,185 of JAPDFJ010000039.1, forward strand.
GATTGCCACTGGGTGTCGTGGTACAAATCACCACATTTAACCATCCATTACTGATCGCAGTGAAGAAGCTGGCACCTGCTCTGGCAGCCGGAAACAGTGTCATCACCAAGCCAAGTGAACTTACTCCACTAACCTCTCTACTCCTCGGCAGAATACTGCAAGAGGCAGGAATTCCAGATGGAGTCTTCAGCGTCTTGCCCGGCGAAGGGTGGAAAACTGGCAAATTTCTGGTCTCGCACCCACTAGTGCGAAAGGTAGATATGACCGGTGGTACTGAGGCAGGCAAGGCAATTGGCGCAATAGTGGGGGGCAACCTGTGTCGGTACACAGCCGAGCTAGGAGGGAAAGCGCCGCTTGTTATCTTCCAAGACGCCGACATCGACGTCGCAGTGAATGGAATTGCGTTTGGAAGTTATATTGCCAGCGGACAGACATGTGTGGCAAGTACAAGGATCATTGTCGACAATAAAATCATGGATACAGTGATACAAAAGCTAAAGGCAAAAGTGGAGGGTATCAATGCTCGTATGGGAAGCCCTCATAACTCAAACTCGATGATGGGTCCTCTTATCTCTGAGAGGCAGCTGAAGAAGGTTCAACAGCTGGTCGATGAATCTGTTGAGCAAGGCACTGCAAAGCCTCTCATTGGGGGATGCCGTCTCCTTGGAAAAAGCTTTTTAGATGGGTCCGATCTCTCTAAGGGATATTTTTATGCGCCGACGGTTCTAGTGTCCGGACGAAGAGACATCACTACATCATCAATCTGGCTTCGTGAGGCATTTGGTCCTGTGGTTGTCGTCGTTGGGTTTAATACTGAGCAACAGGCCATTGATTTAGCCAATGATACTGAATTTGGCCTCGGTGCCAGCATTTGGACAAAGGATCTGTCACGAGCTTTCCGAATCTCCGATATGATCGAAGCAGGGATAGTTTGGGTTAATACCCACCACCGAAATGACCCCAGTAGTCCTTGGGGTGGAGCCAAGCCTGCCAGTGGAGTTGGCAGTGAGAATGGGATTGATGCTTACCACGCCTATACATCGACCAAAAGCACAATCATCAATTTTGCCGAGCCACAGGAATCCCTGGATATGGATGATTGGTTTGGGCAGGGCTCCCAAGATGTTCGATACGGGTGAAATTGCCACTTGAGGCTACCCATTTGACAGCAGTCAATAAATTCGGTACTCTGTTCTTGGCAGACAACATTCCTTGGGTGTCAAGAAAGACAATACTCGAGCCTTGATTGAAGCGGCCAGTCATGGACCCAAAATTTTGCTGATGAATATTCTATTTATCACATGTTAAGATCTGTATTTACCAACTTCCTGCAATATCCAGATCAATGCCGTATTTATTTCGCTCTCCGGCGCTCTAATCATCCCAAGTTTGGGTTGAAAAACGTGCGATGTTATTAATAACAAGTGTAGCCGCCATCTATGATGCAGTTGGCGCCTGTCATGAACTTCGAAGAATCGGAAGCGAGAAAAACACAAAGACCATTTAGCTCATCAACACCTCCCAACCGATTTTGGGGTGTCATAGATTTCCAGATCTTCTTTTGCGCATCAAGGGCAGGAACACGGTTAAGAGCCGTGTCCATATAGCCAGGCGAAATGCAGTTGACCCGGATGTTGCTTTTAGCCCACTCAGCCGCAAGCGATTTCCCAAGCTGAATCACGCCCGCTTTAGACGCATTGTAACAACTCTGCTCTTGGGGGTAATTGACCACCGATCCTGACATAGAAGCAACAAGAATAATACTACCAGGCTTTTTGGCAGCCATCATGGCCCTGCCAATAGCCTGTGACATGAGGAATGATCCAGTGAGATTGATGTCAATCAAGCGTCGAAACATTTGCACGTCGTAACTTTCCGCCTTGATATTTGAGTCGGCGATTCCCGCAGCATTTACAAGAACGTCAGGTGCCCCATATCTCTCAACACAGGCATCAACGGCAGCGTTGATGCCACCAGCATCACGCACGTCAACTTTGAAAAATGAGATAGGTAGCCCAGTTTTGTCATGTAACTCGGCAGCTGCTTTATCACCAAGGTCCTGGTTCGCGTCAAAGATGATGATATTTTTTGCACCCGCCTCTGCACAGGCTCGGGCCATGTAATTGCCCAGCCCTCGGGCTCCGCCCGTGATGACAATTGTTTTTCCATAGATGCTCATACTACGCATAGTCCGTGGCAACTGCTCGTATATCCTTTGTGTGAGTGGAGTCACAGCATCGTACGTAGTCGAAATAACAGGCTCATCGTGGCGGCGGGGGACGTGATCGATATTAGCCGTCCTTTTATCAACTGGACTCCGAGCGGGATCGAAAGCTGCGACCGCTATTTCTCCTTCGGCAATCGCATGCTTCTTGATGGCTGACTGGTGGAAGGAGCTGGCTGTGGAAATGAGTCCAATGTGGATTTTGGGTCGAAGCACCACAGAGAGAATCACACCCCGTGAAACTCGGACAATGCGGCCTGATTGGAACATACTGGTGACGAGATTGAAAATAGAGATAGGAAATCAAATGGAAACAGTAGAAATGTCGGATATATGGTACTGCGAAAAAGAATCATAAATGTATGGGGTCGGTGTTGGATAGACAACATACGCAGAATATGAGGAAGCAGGATTGAAAGCAAGGGAGGACTGGTCAGTAGAGGACGACGCCGCTCGATTTATAGCCAATTTAACGGAATGGACTCACATGAACAGTGGGTCAATCTAGATATACCTATCAGGAAGTGGCAGGCCAGATTTGCCTATAACAGCGGTGAGAAAACATGATTTTGTGTATGCAGTGAGCACCGAGACCTGCGCCAGGGTTGCTGTCAAGAAAAAGAAAAGGTGGAATCAATAGCGATTTCGTTGTGGGACAGAACACTACCTTCAGAAACTAAGTTAGACACAGAGAACTGGACACCGATTGCCAAAGGGGGAATCTTCAGGGGTGATGGTTGAAAATAGAAATAGTGAGGCTCATTCTTTAGTTGCGCCCCTAGAGGGGTCTGGAGCTATTGAGTCCGTGGCGCAATTGAGTTTTTTACTGGTCCGTGGCAGCTGATCGGCTCCTTCTCCCTGACCGGCAATCAGGGGGTTGAAGTACAGTATACACATAGCTGACAATTTGAATGTCCGCTGATGGACGCTGCAGATGTGAAGCACTATCTGTATATCCCATACTGAATCTTGAAATTAATTGTGGATCTCGGGCTAAAATTGCCTATGGCGAAGAATGTGGAGAATTCGCTCGGGCGCGAGTTACCCCTTTCTCTCCCTTGAAAATTGTCCACATGATACTTCCGATCTCAGGCAACTAAGCTTGAAAAATGGCTGGCCACAAAAAGAAATGGGAATGAATAGTAGAATAGTAGTCACGTTTCTGTCTCTGTTATCGGGTTCTTATCGCGCTGAACGCGGCTATCATGGTATTATTCACCGCTCCACGATTTCCCTCTGCAATGATTGAGATCTCAGCATAATGTCTTGTCTGATATTATCTAAATATGCATTCGTATGAGATATTATACGTTAGAAAGCATAGCTCGGTTTTTGAATTTGCAAGATTTTCACAACGTGCCAAGGTGTGATCGTTCTTGTCTTCGGCCTAAGACTATTATTTCGGTTGCTAAAGTTCTCACTTCTTTATTCCATGCCTGATTCAACCACCTATTTTTACACCATGGCTAATGCCTTGTAATAATATACGGTGGTTATTATAGGCTAGATAGTATATTCCGAATTATCATGCCCCTTTGGAATGCCCAAGGAACCATCTATATATAACTCAATCTATAATTTCCATATACTGGACGAAGGAAGTAGACAATTATCATATATGACATGATATATGACGAATCCGACGATGGTTATTGTTATGGGCCAGATCGACAGTATGTCAATTTTTGCTGAACCAAACAGTTATTACAGACGATATCGCGGGCATCGAAGCCGGGATCACGAAGACTTTTGGGTTGTTTATCTATAGGTACATCTGTCACGTACTCCCAACTTTTCCATTATATTATTCACAGTGTCACAAGATATAAACGTTCTTAAAATATGCAATATAGTAAAAATAGCCACGAGAAATGTAGATGTGGACTATTACGATAGAACCAAGGATTCAAGAAACAATTTCTTTGGGTGGAGATATATCTTATTAGGTTCTTTGCTCAATTTTCCTCTAGCTTTCCGATGGCAAGATGGAAACCCAGCCTGCAGAATTGATCTTGGAATACAGAAGTCTATATATATATAATCTAGTATCTATAACCGCACCTAGCGTCTCAAGTAAGCAATAAACCAAATTGAGGCCCACAAACAAATCAATAAAGATAAGTGCGACATATGATAGACGGGTGTCCCTTCGGAAAACTGTGCCCGTCTGTCTGAAAACGTCGCCCCGTATGTATCTTGCCCATATGTAGAATTGAGTGTGACCGGGACAGATATAGAACCATCTTCTAACCGAATCCACGTTTCCACTTGGTTTTCCAATGTGGGTTGGTTCAGTAGTATTTGCCGTGCACCGCGGGCTGCATCGCCATATCCTCCGTACCCAGTGTGGCGGCCATAACACATATTCAAACCTGTTCCGGTGAAATTTTGATCGATCGTGGTATTGTCCCATTTGAAGCACCTGTAGGGGTTAAAACCTAGCTATTTGGGGAGGGGGTATATTGGGATAGTATTCACCAGTCGTTATCATGATCATGCCCGCTAAACGTAGCAAGCAACCCAGTGGTATTAAGAAGTGCTCGCATGAACCCCGCATCCTGACCAGTGTATTGAGTGTCCCCGGACCCCTGAGAGACAACGGTCTCGCCGTTGATTCCAGGAGTTGTGCGCGAGTCCCAACCTTCACCTTGATATGAAAACATCGCGTGAGCAGGAATATGATAGAATGCAAGTGATGGAATGGAGCGACCAAAAGCAGCTGTCAAGTTGGAGTTCTTGGCAACAAACCATTGGACAACCTAGATTTGAGTTAGCCTGGGTGCTCTATATAGGACATGGAGATGTCTTACCGACTCATCGACCCAGTCGGCTCTCGCACCCGAACTCACGTTCGCATTACGATGAGATGCGTAACGTCCACCACGGGAGTCAAAAAACCACAACACAAGTGCTGGAGGGCCGTCCACGCGATCATAAGGGTAGACCAACAAATAATAATTTGTTATCCCCGCTTGAGGCCCCGAGATATCACTTTTCGTCAAACTTGTTGAATACATCTTTTCCTGCTCGAAAATATCCACCGATGGGTCCAAATTCTCTTGACTGTCATGATTCCCATAGGTTGAAGCCCATAGCTGGTCAACTTCAACTAAAGGGGACACAACCTCGTGGAGGTAGTCACTGGAATCAGAGCATTTGGCGGCTTCGCCCGATATGAGGTCTCCGTTAAGAACCACCAGCTGAGCATTTTCATTGGAGAGAATAGATCTCATGACCTTCTGTGTCATGGCATCATATGTAGCGTCTATGGCCAGGTTAGAAACGGGACATCGGATGATTCAGGAATAGCACAAAAATACTTTCAGCAAAATGCAAATCTTCAAATATAGAAATTTGGAATGTGCCATTCTCCGAGAATTGAAGTCTTCGATTATCCGATCGGGCCCTGAATGAGGACCTCATTATATGCTGAGATGATCCTTTAGCTGCAATAGCGATTGGAGTTTAAAATTACTGTATTGTGCGGGTGAAGACGCCGTCCTTTGTAGTTCAGGCATTTCCTGCGGTTCTACGCCCCTCTATGACCGAAGTTTAACACCAGTTCAGTCATTCACGTCATGAAATCTAGGCGCCTAGCTATCCCAAGCTGCAAAGTGGACTTGCTGGCCGGAAACAGGTAGGCCGACCGCGCCAAGAACCTCTTGCCAAGACCGTCGGTCATCGACTGTGGAGATATCGGAGATAGCACCGGAGCAGTTCTTGCAGAAGTCATCGCGCTGACAGAAGAACACACGTACTTGCTATGCGACCTTGCTCCATTTTTCCCTCAACACGTGATTATTATGGAACGCGGTGTGTGGTCATTCTTCGGCACAATTTCCGGCTGGCCCGAGCGCGGTTTGACTGCGATCTCCAAGCCAAATCGCAACGATTTGGACAGTTATGTATATGGTTTTACTAACAAAAAAGGTGAGTATTTGAAAATTCAGACTCTATTTCACTACATGGAAACCGTAATTCTGTATATACTGTTAGTCCGCGTCACTGTAGCACTTAGTCTGTGTGATAATCCTGTCAACTTCACTAATATTCAAATATCTTTACAATCCAATCTAACTTCATATTCAGCAGAGCGAGATACGGGCTTCTATTAGGCTAGATACTAGGGTATATAACTGGTAAGAACTATCTGAAGACTGCCGAGCTCGCATATTAGATAGAAAACTATTTTCTTAGTGTCATATAATACTTATCCCACGCTATAAAATATTATGCAATAAAGTATCCATATATCAAAAAATGATGAGGTGTATATTTAGTATTATTCGAAAAGGCTCCGATATTGACTAAGAGAAAGAAGCGAAATGTTTTATAGCTTATCATTGAAAAAACTAAGCGATAGGGAACAATGCAGATGAGAAGACCGCGAGAACTCGATTCACGAGTATTCGAAAATATATATGGTAAGAGGGAGCACACAATGGAGAGTCCACCTAAGCAGACGGGTCGAAGAGAGAGATACAAAAACCACCACCTAGTCGCGTAGGCATGAGAGGTAGAGCGTGGGAAGAAACAAATGAAAGCGAACTGAGGCCGTGAGGCCTAAGAAACTGAATCCGACTCGAAAGATAAAAGATGTGTAAGATTGATGCTGCTGTCTACCCCTTGCAATGTACATAACATTTCATTTCATACAGCTGAGGCCTCAGACTCACATCGCCTGATAGTCAACATATTAGCCTCGGTCGCATATTGTGGAATTGGGGGCAATTATGCTGCTCGGGGGATTTGCGACGAAAAGCTAGCACAGGCCTCTCCAGAAGCCTGAAAGGAGGGCCCTAACTTGGTTTGTGTCCTTTTGTCTGTTGTCCAACTCCAGGAGCGTCTTTTGAATTCCTCGGGGCCAACACGTCAACAGTTGTGCGGTGTTGACTTTGTTACTTGAGTGGGTGATTATGTGAACAACCGAGTACAGTAATATTTCCCGCCTTTACAGTGGCCGCAGCGCTGGAGGCAAGGACGATCTGCTCTTTATTTTCCACCACATTTTAATCAATTTGCTAATACATATTGAAATATTGAGATTCGCGGGAAAGAGATGCTCGTTTCAAATGGCGTCTGATATAGGGTTGAATATTTGGGGTCTGGCAGGTATATAACTCTAAAACAGACTGAAGTTCATGCATATTTACATGGTTCAAGGCTTTGGAACTGCCGCCGAATACTGGGTATCAATTCTATCAGTTCTTCCTGGTCAAGACGGTTCCCGAAGCACCGCGTTCAAAGTCAAGCATATCGACATCTGGCAATATACCCGTTGCTCTAGGTTGAAAGGCGACAGTCATTTCAGTACCCTCGGCTCTCCGCTGAGGTGGAATGAATATATCATAATACCGTGGCAAAATCACACCGAGCAAGATCAAAAGCAAACAAAAATGTGCCAGGATGAAGCCAGATATCATCATCGGGTCGTGTCGAAGGGAGTAAAATTCGGGATAAGCGAACCCAAAGATAATGGCCAAAATAGGCGCACTGATGTACCGCAGAAGGAGCGGCCAAAAGCGTGGAATTTTCCAGTTCCCATTACCGCCAACGACACCGTTCAGGTCACGTCGCAATTGATTCCCCTATACACGTTAATCAACTTGACACATAACAGTGGTATTAGGTATCAGATATTGGGACGTACTGAATAAAATGCCAAGTACCAGAATCGACTCAGAAAATGGTTCCGTCCCCAGAAACCAGCGGCTTCAATCCTGGGAGTATTGGAAAGGAGGATGGAAAGAATCGAACAGACGACATACAATCCAAACCCTGCAGCAGCACCGGCTGATGGGCTATAGATGCAGTGTGCCACAGTCACACCAAGGATCTGACTCCCAAAATATCCAATATTGTACATAACAAAAGATAGTAGTCCTGTTTGGTTAACAACATCGTGCCAGCGGTAGACTGTAGTTGCACCGACAAGCTCTGACCACACAACAAAAATCAAGGCGACATTGTTGATCCATCGATCAATTCCATCCAGAAGATAAAACCCAAATTCGGTGCAATATGGCAAGCACATAAGGAATGATATTATTGTGAGTGCAGTCACGATTGTCGGCCGCGAAACCTTCATGCCTGAGTCCACGGCCAACGTAGCCGCAGCGTCTAGCATCACGAATGCCGAACTAAACCCAAGAACCACCAGGGTAAAGAATAGAAGAACCGCCCACCAATTTGCACCAGGCATGTGAATAACGGCTTCGGGGAGAGTTAAGAAACCGACCACGAATGCTCCTAGTCTCTCCCCATCCTGTGGCCAACGTCGCAGATAGCCTACAACGCCAAAGACGGCAAACGCGGCGAAATTTTCAAAAAGGACGTTACTACCACAAATGAGGAAAGCATCCATGACAGCATTTGAGTGTTGAGAATTGTAGGAGGCATAGGATGTGAAATAACCGAAGCCGATGCCGGTAGAAAAAAAGACTTGTCCAACAGCAGTTTGCCAAACAGTCCCAGACGCCAATTGGTCACTCCTCCATGTTGCCCAGAGAAGGCGGACGCCTTCGCGTGCATTCTCCAGTGAGCAAGAGCGGGCAACAATGATGATAGTGGTGACAATTGGCAGACCCATAGTCCAGTAGACAACACGACCAGTCAGTCCCACCCCACGAAAGATGGAAATCCAGATCAGAAACCAGATGAAGGCGCTCCAGCCCACTGTTTCTCCTATAAGCGTAATACCTGGGTACACTGTGTACTTTGCAACGGCACTATTTCCTGCTGTAAGGTTTCCCGCGACTGGGTCGACATTGGCGACCACATCGTCCATGTAGAATTGCTCGATTCTGCCCTCCCAAGGTAGTGGGGTTTGGAATGAGTTGCGAAAATAATTCATGATCCACGCGAGATTTACCGTGAAATATTGCACAACGACAAAGCTAACTAAGATCGGACCCATACCGACGCCTTTCAGCCGCTTGTTTATATTGTTGAACGCGATAACCGTCCCGCCGCGATATGCCTGTCCGATGGAAATCTCGAGAATGAGGGACGGAATAGCGACAACAAATACAGCTAGGAGGTACGGGATAAACCATTGTAGGCCATAATTGTTGTAGACAACAGAAGGGTATCGCAGCAGGTTCCCTTGGCCGGCACAGCCTCCCATGGCGGCCAGCAGAAAAGCTGCTCGGGAGGGCCATTGATCACGTCCATCTTCTGATTTTTGTGGAGGAGGGGCGACCCAACGCACGGCCTTCTTAACATATGGACCGACCCAGTTAATCACCTTCTTTGGATGCTTGGTCAGTATCATGCTGGTGACATTCCAAAGGGGAGGCAGGTTAAGCGGTTGGGAGGAGTATAGGGTTCATGCGAGACAAGCAGCGCACACGAAATGAGGCGTATGGTCAGGCTCGAAGTAAGAGATGAAATTTGGGTGTTCCACCTGCTCGGCAAAGAGTAGTCTTTTTGAATGAATTTGGTCTTGTGCCAAGGGACTTGCGGACCATGCGATCCTGCCCAGGCCTCGCGTCGGACCCATGCCAAGATGCTTAAGGAGTTATTCTGATCCTGGAGCCTTAGCTCTGCGGTTTGTGCGATGGAATCAACGTGCCAAGAGTCTTGGGACGATGATATTGAAGGGGTGAGGTCAAATGGCCTGGCATGAGAAACAATCAATCCTGTAAGCTGCCAAGGGTGCCGATCTTGGCATTCCGTGGCACTGATTGCGACATTAGCCTACTAGTACAGGCCACTAAGATCTGACCTTTTCAGTAGGACTATGAGCCTGATCGGACTTCTTGCACTACCTAGTGTCCGAGGCATGGGTGAAGCTCCTGGTGACATCATTCCGAATATATCGAGTTAAAGTGATTGAGGACCTCATGAGATAAATATCCAATACGTCAAGCAATTCACATAATCCACCTAGGAGGCCTAGTATATCAGGCATAGCAGATCGGGCATGATAAATCATATGGCCTGGGATAGCAAAATTGTACATATCATGTGAACGGTGTGCTGAGGGGTTATTTATTACGACTCGCGCAGCTCTTCTCCATTTCCAGTTTTCCTCTTGAAATACAGACCTGTTGTTCGCTTTTATCTAGACCAATGTATGTATAGGGTTATTACAATGAATACCATACTCAGAGATTGTCAGGTTATATTGATTGAACCGCTCATGGATAAGTTTGGGATCCTCAGAGAGCACGATTATAGGTACAGTCGTTCTCGAAATCGCCTTGACTAATACCCACTTAATCACTCTTTCCTGGCCCCACGGCTAAGATCTTAGCGATGACAGTTTATTGAGGGGGCCATGTTAAATAGACAAGAAACATGAATTACACCTTGTATAGTACGGTATCTTGCTACTGTACGAAAACTTTCACAACGCGTCCCTCAAGCTACGTAGCTTGATTTCATGATCGGCCCTTTCCGTGGTTTCATAAATACAAAATTTGGAGCACAAACTCTGGCTAACTTAGATTACCGAGGTTGGCGTTATGCTAATCGACCCCGAGCAAAATAAATATCAAAACATTCCCACCTGAGTCCTAAGGGTCTTACCACTAGGGTAGAAAGGTTCTTTATTGCCCCGCAGACTCGGGATGGATCTGTACGTACTCTATTATCTCTTATTGTTGTTGCTGTTCGGATAATTTGTGGTCTTTCACTATGCAAATATGACTTCCGAAGCCCTTACTTCTTCCTCGCCAACTCGCGATCCCGCTGGAATCAACATAGTGACCGAACAGGATGAAAACTCTTTCTACCATCACCCTTCCTGGTCGAGGAGATGGTCACACCCTGAGTTTGTAGTCCACTACTCGAATAATTGGCTCAAAGCTCCATGGTTTAAACAGACCAAGCGTCGCACAACAAGGTTTCTGTACCCTTCGGTAGACTCTAAATTCCCCTGGGGTTACATCATATACCGAACAGACTACACTGCCGAATCGGATGAGTTATGGCACATTGCCATGGATAAACTGGCTAAAGCCATGAAGCACTCCATCGACTCTAAGCTTCACGCGGAAATTCTATATAAGGAGCATGAGGATCCAGAGCCAGATGCAGATGCAGAGCGATTGGTGAAGGAAACGCATAAGGACGTCATTTTCTCACACAAACAGCCCTGGGATGAAACAAGTATCGAGCAAATTCGCCAACATTTTTCCGAGTACCTTCGTGCAAGAAGAGGCCAAGGGACTGGCCAATTCGAGGCTGCCTTCTCATTGATGAGCGGTCACTGAAGTCAATAGTTGCCAGGTCCGACCCCCAGCCCTGGCTCGGGGGAAGAAGGCCTAAGAAGCCCAGTCAATCTTGGGGATTTGTTGGTACGATCGATGGGAGGTATCCTGAAAATCGGTATGAGCCACGCTATACCGGCTACATGCGGGTGGAAATTATTTCCTTGTGGTCTCTGTATAATGAGTTGACAAGTAAATACATACAGGAGCTCTGCCCCTCTGTTTCTGATGGATTGATTCCGGTGTATGACGGTGGGTCTGGGAAAGCGCAAGACGAGGAGGGAAATGTTTTCCCAACAGCAGCCGATCGGAAGACTCGACTGTTTTGATGAATTATCGCCAGCTGACACTTGGGATATGTGCTAGTATCGTCAGTGTGCGCTGTGGAAACTCTTTACTGGCATTTAAGGTGTAGACAATTCATTTGGCCTATTTAAAGCTATAGGGATTAAATATTATTGAGGATAGATGTAAACCCCCATAATCCCATATCTTATTTACTCTTTACTACTGTTCCGCTTCTCGACCAATTACCGGCTAGAGCTCTGTTTTTTAGCGAATCATTAAACTTTGCAAAATCTACTATCTATTGAAAAGGGAATTTCGGCCCCGACCAGTCCTGTCTGCGAACCAGGAACGGCCACTAGAGGTAGTAGGTAATAGAGAGAGAACACCTAGAGGTTATTTTGAAAAGAAAGAGGTGTCTGAATTGCTTTCTCTACGAAGGCCAGCACTAAATACATCGCGTATGTCCTATCTTACTTCACACCGCTATTTGACCGTTCACATATCCTCAACTACACTATATAGAAAGCGAGCTAAGCATGGAGAAAGGAAAGATTTTTGAGGCCAAGGAAGCTCGCAGAGCACCCGAAATCTCCTCGATGGCCGTGACACTGTTCCACAAGAACCAACAAACCAAACCGATAATTCCCTCCGGAAGGACATTTCATGTGACTCCTATGATGTGCGATCAACGCCGCGCAGATTACTATTTGGCCGAGGCGTCTCTTCGGAGTTCAGATGATTAGCGTGATTGACCAAAAGAGCTCGGACTTGATCGTGATGGTTCCTTTCATCGAATATTCATTCTTTGAAAATCATTATCTTTCTATTCTTAATTACCGTCTCTTCTGCCGTCCTCGAAACAGGAAGTGCTCCACAGTCTCTCTTGCTTGGCCACATACACACTGACATGAGACGCCGATCTCCTGAGCCGTTGGGCAGCCAGTCATCAAGGTCCAGTAAGCATTATTGTCCTTGTGGTCAGAACGCCATTTGGAGAACTCGTCGAATCCGCCAGCCTCGGGCCTTGGCAAGCCTTACTTGAGTTAGATCTATTCTTGGCCCTTCTCTCCGTTTGAAAGTTCGATCACTTGGATTAAATTCCCTATTGGTATTGGTAGACCAGATATACTCTGTGTCCTGTGCTCTGGATTCACACACAACTACCTAATCTCTTACCTCTCTCACCCACCCGCTTGCCGCTTATGCCCTGCCTATAACCACCCCCATCCCCATATTCTCTGCGGTGGCGCATTCATAATCGCTGGGGGCTGAAATGGTCTATTCTGCTGCTCCACTGACCCACTCAGTGTCACCTCTTGGCAAATCCCCGCTTCCAGCATGGCTTGCCAAGGCCGAGTTTTCCGGGATACCCGATAGATTATCCGTATATTGACGATGTACTCGTGATCCGTCCCAGGAATGCGACTGCCTGCTAGGCTTGTATTTACAAGTGGTATCTCCTCAATCAGTACCCAGGAATCGTCACCTTAAAACACTTTCATATATGATATATCCCATTCGAGATTCCGCTTGATCTACACCCGCGTGGTAGAAGATGTCCGATAGATGAAATCTTTTATGTCCAGCTATCTGACGGGGAAAAATTCGATACCCCGTTCTCCAAGGCACATCTGTAGTATATAGAGGGCGAGGCACACCAATTTACATGGTCAAAATAGACACGACCGTTCCCTGGTGAAACCGATTTGGGGGGATATATGCCCGCCAAAGAAATTGTGTGTGCCTAGATTGTAGAAAAGGGATATAAGGGCTAGGTATCTATGGAAAAATTTGACCACGGTATGCGCTATGAGAATAGTAGACCGGAAGTCGCTGCTATCCGCGGGGTAGAGTCATGGGAAAGAATCCAGAAGGATCTTGATGGCTCTGGCTCAATGTTGTGATACTGCATTGAAAATGACACCAGGCTATGTATTACTAGTGCGAAGCGTTCAGACAGCAGCTAAGAGGAGCTGGTTTTTCTATAGGGTGTTAGTAACGAACGTATGGAGGCTTTCACAATTCTTTGAATTACTTCACGAGAGCTAGAGCTAGAGTTATGACTGATACTCCTTATCTTTATCAAACCCCAGTGGAGAAGATACTAACCTCGGACAGATAAATTCAATTGACCAGTGTATTTCCGGTGGACATGCGCTTAGTTCTAACTTGAAGCTGAATATAATCATAAAAGTATAGATGGTTGTGTCTGCCTGAAAAATACAAAAATGAGAAGAATGAAGAAGCCTAGAGAGATTTGCGAGATTCTAAAAAACGTTGTGGCCTTGATAAGGAAGCGCGAATAATAAAACTGGAACAGCCTAGATTGTCGCTGAGGTATACCACAGCCTCGGGTAATAAATGGGGCCATTACGTGGAAATAAGTAGAGATACTCCGCCCCTATGATTATTTTCCAGCGAGAAATCAGCTGCTTTATCCAAGCACTTATCCAGCGACATGCGTCACGTTGTTGTCGAGAGCTTAGGCAAATTTTGTCTCACTGAGACCCCAGAACCGATCATTCAATCACCTACCGACGTCATTGTTAAGGTCACTGCAACAACAATCTGTGGATCTGACGTTCATTTAATCAAGGGAGAAGTGAAAGCTCCCTTGGGGTTTCCGCTGGGGCATGAGTTTGTTGGAACAATTTACAAAATGGGGTCTGACGTTCGAAGCCTTCAGCTGGGTGACCGCGTCGCAGCATCTCCGGGTGTATGGTGCAACAAGTGTGAGAAATGCCTGAAGTTCGAGTATCAATATTGCGAGATGTTTGGAATTTTTGGACATGGTCAAGACCTCGGTGATTTGGGCGGTGCCCAGGCTGAGTTCGTACGGGTTCCGTGTGCAGAGAATACGCTATCCCCAATTCCCGATGGCGTGAGTGATGCTCAGGCTCTTGCTGTCGGGGATATGCTCTGCACTGGATGGACAGGTGTTGAACGAGCTACGAGTGCCCCTGGGGCCACTCTGGTTGTTTTTGGGGCTGGGCCGGTCGGCTTGTGTACTATTCACGCTGCATGTCTGCAAAAGGTATCCAAAACCATTGCAATTGACTTGGTGCCTGAGCGATTGGAGACTGCAAAGATGTTAGGGGCCCATCATACCATCAATCCAACATTGGAGGATGTTGGCGAGGTGGTGATGAGACTCACAGGTGGCCGTGGCGCAGACGCCATTGTCGATGCCGCAGGGGTAAAAAATTCGATCGATTGCTGGGCTTCGGTGGCAGCCTTAGGGGCAAAGATCTCTCTGACAGCAGTACCAGCAGGACCCATTGAAACGCCACTGGCCGAATTACAGAAAAAGAGTGTGACGGTGTGGATGGGTCTAGCTGATCCTAGTGGGGTCCGGAGAGATAGTTTGCTACAAGCAATTAGTGATGGAGTTCTCGATCCGTCACCCATCTTCACCGAGACTGTCTCGTTCGACAACATTGAAACAAGTCTTCAAGAGTTTATCTCAAGAAAATCAGGGTTGATAAAGCCCTTGATTATTTTCGACTGATTCGAGTCTCGGGGGCTTTGAGTCACTTCCTAATATTGGATATATCGTTATATCTGCTTCCAAGGCCCCGGGCCAGTGTATTATTTGTAGCCGAATCGAGGTGCCCAGGTGTCACGGTCAAGTTTTCGAAGTCAACCTCCGGGCTTACTTTCAAGCGTACTATATTATTATAGAAAGAACTTTACTCCCTACTATTATTATATTCCCTAGTACGGGGAGCAGTCAGGGTTGACTGCATTTTCTCAGCCCCTGATTTGCCACTAGTATTATACTATATAACCTGTATATAGTGCTCGATCAGTTAAATATTCGGATTTATATACCCCCACCCCCCCCCCCCCCCCCCCTCTCTTGGGCAGTGATATTAGCCGTGACTACATACCATATATGCAAATTACGCTAGTTGACATATATTGATAGGCTTGTTAATTAAAATATTACTACAAAAGCACTTATATACCCTGCCTGAGGTAGCTAATATTGCCCTATAGCAGCTTAAAAAGGGGTATGAACAGGCCATTTATAAGGTTGCTTTTATATCAGATGAAAATAAGCGCCTACGTGCAGAAAACGACCACTACAAGAAAAAAAGGGTTTAGGGGTTTGACGTATGCCTTAGAATAGTGGAACAACTACTAGTGATGGCTATGAGCGTGTTCAAGTCGAGCTACTTAAGGTGGAAGCAGATAGGATGAATGGAACAGCACCTCCGCGGGCAGGCGAATCGACCAATAAGAGGCCACAGCAATGTTGTGGTTTTTGTAGGGAAGTAGGGCATAAGCGAAATAGATGCCCTAATATTGTTGTTGATTTTTATAATTAAAATATTTGGTTGCTGCTGAGTTATATATATTTATAGGGTAGGTGCTGCGGGCGTTTGCGGCTCGCTTGTGGGTTACATTATATGGCTCTAGTGACAAACAGATTGATTCAGTGCAGAACAAACACCCGTACCCATCCTAGATGTTTCATAAATAGTAATTGATAATTTGAAACCACTAAGGAACACAGAAAAACTATCAAATTGTAATTAATAGTTATGTTTGTGTGACTTTGAAGCATGATAGATGTACTATCTGTTAGAAAATGGACAGGCTGCTTATTAACAACATTACTAGACACCGCGGTTGAAGGATTGTAGAAGGGACCAGGGTCTCTGAGATCAATCTTTCTAACAGCCCGAGGCCCCACAGGGAGTTCCACAATTTCCGCCTGTACAGACTGCTGGCCCACCCCCCATGTCAGATTCGCCGTCGGGGCCTCCAATACGGCCGTCATAGTTCCAGTAGCCTTGGCCCTTGCTTCGGCAAGTTCCAATAACACAGTAGAAGTCGGAGCCTTTGCCATCAGAATTAGGTGATCTGAAATCGAATGGATCCCCCGAATTCTCCTTATGATATCCGGTATCGCAGTAATTGTAGATCTTATTCTGAGCCGAGTATTTTGTGTGCGCAGCACTATACCACACACAGACAGTGTCACCCGCCTTTCCATTGCATGTATAGGAAGCAGCCTCAGTGTAGATTTGTCCGACAGAAAACCCAGCACTAATCCATCTGGCAGGGTTTCCAGTAACCGTGAAGCTCCAAGTGGTTGCGGTACTGTCTGTGATGCCGGCGGAGCAAGAGGACGCTGTTTCACATCGAATATTTTTCTGTTACACATAGGTCATGAGTAATATTTTCTTTCGGTTCAGGGAGTAGATATAAACACTTGCACTAAGTTGCTGTTCGTAATAATTCTGGCTGGGATTCGGGATATCTGACTCCGTCGTGACTTCAGTGAGACATCGCTTACCAACCTTCTTAAACCCATCAGGGCCATTCCAAGGGGCGGAAGAACGACGATCCAATGCATCCACATTGGCTGTATTGATTCGACGGATGCCTTTTCTTAGGTCAAAACTGGAAAGATCGCGCCCAAAGCAAATCTCCGTTTCGTTGGATGCAACTGGAATTCCCACAAAGTTTTCATCCATGGCAACATTGCAATCCAATTCCGTCATCTTGTGGTTATATATACGAGTGCATGTTGGCCCTCCAGAGTATTCGACCTTTGAATGGATGGGGTATGCGGTGCCACCGACAGATATCTCGCCGTCGGCTTGCTCATCGACAGTGAAGGAAACATGCTCCTTGGCAAAACTGCCGGTGTCCAAGGTATTGCCACACGTATAGCCAATTAGTTGACTAGTGCTATCAAAGGCAGCTATAGCGTGCTTTTCATCGTTTCGGTCGTAGCGATAGAGAATGTTGATGTTGGCATTAGAGGCAGCGAAAACACAGGATGAGAACGTCACCACGGAAGTGACAAAATAACCAAAGCGCATTCTGAAGATGTGCTAGTAAGAAGGACTTAACGGGTATGAGAAAAATGCTTGAAATCAGATATTCTGCGCATATTTATACCATTGAGATCCCTTAGCGGCAGCATTCATGCTACCCATTTCAAGCTATCCTATTTTACCCGGACAATTAGTCCATCAAAGGATCCTTGGACCCATCATATGGGCCCAAAGAACGCCGGGTGTCTCAGAAATAGTTCAAACTTGGGGCTGAATGCTACCACGCGGGCCTTTGGTGATGCTATGTGCACTGACCAGCCCCATAACTACGGCCCCCGGGGCCGAAGATGAAAAGCAACGTATTATAGTGAACCGCCCCCAATAATTGGCTAGGGCTAGTCTAGAAACGAGCATTTCAAGAAGTGGTTACATTTTGGTTTCGAGTTACTCGGTTTACCGGATTCGGTTCACCGAGCCGTGGTGCTTTGTGTCCCCAAGCACTGCCTAAGCTTTGTTGCCAAGTAGTTTTAATACTCTATTTGATTCCTATTCCACACCAATTACTTCTTCATCTAAAGATCCTGTATGTGGTCGATTGAATGGTAAAATATCAGATCAGTGCTGTACCTAGTCTATTAACCGAACAGCAATGTAAATGCATGTACCCAAATACCATCTGAAGATCTAGATATACCAGCAGTGTCGGTACGCGATGCGGGGAACCACTGGCTTATGAACCGCCTTTACTGTACAGATCAAAATTACGCCCATAAATGGTACATTTAGATGTGCAAGCGTACCTAGTTAGCTACGCTAATGCAATCCTTAGCTGAAGGATCTGAAAATGGTACTAGTAAGCGAGCAAGATTACTATCTGGACTGGCCCACTCTTTCCGGGGCTATTATTATAATTATGGAGCCCTAATTTGAACTTATACTACTTTAGGATCAGCAAATTTTAGTGAAAATCTAATGAGAGATTCTCCTTGGCAGAGGAGTCGATAAGCGTGGAAATTAAAGTCAGTAAAACTCTTGTTTCTTAGCAGCACCCCCCATAGGTTAGACTCACGCTGATGCGTTGGGGTCGTTGGTCACTTCCAGCCCACGAGCCTAGGACAGTATTTTGTCGCTATTGAGTCATCCGGTCCCCTTCCATCTATTGCGCCTCAAAACTGCTCGGCCATAGTCCGCCTGGATCAGGAACTGGTTCAAACCGATACAAAGTCTCTTTTTTGCCGCAGGTCAAGTCGAGGCCCTGGATCTCCAGAGGACAGTTCCCGCCTCAGGTGATCAGAATCAGCTCAACTAGCCACCTATAAAGGCCAGGAACCTCGATATCTGATAAGGTTTTCTGGGACTCTTCAGAACCTCACAGCATGCATGACCGTCTCTGGAGACATCCAGCGCCTCTCAGGAACACCAAAAAAGTCCGACGCATCCCATTGAGCAGGTACCAGACCTATGACAAATGCAACTTTACTCATTGGCAAATATATCTGCAGGGAATCGAGCTTCAACTGTTTGGGTTTCAACTTGATATTGTCGAGAAGACAATGCTCTTTGACGTTCACCACAGGAGCCTTCATGCTTAGGCAGAAAATAGCAGTGCCCAAAGTCTAGTCGTCTTTTCACTATCAAATTTCGACCAAGGGAGTTTACTTCTCGACAGTTATTAGCACAAGCACTGAGAAATATAATTTTATATCTACAGTACATTACGCGGGCTGCATACTACACCCCTTAATATATACTAGACATCAAAAGTAGCGGGTACCCTATATAGTTCCTTGAACCTGACCCAAAACTACTTCCTAATAACTCCTGTATCACGGTCCCTATTAAGGTTTTAGATATATCTATTAAATCTTTAATCTTTGATTTCTATACCTAAAATCTACGCTTTTAGAGTAAGGTATTACTAAGAGAATAGGGATAGGGCAAGTCATAGATACTTTAGAAATAATTCTATATAGATAGATAATCAACAGAGTTATAAAGAAAAGACACTTACTTTAGAAGATATAGTTACCCTGGTTCACTAATACCTAAAACTTAACTACTAGTGTAAAAGCAAAAAGTTTCCTATCTTAGACTTTGCCACTAGACCATATTTCTATCAGAGCCTAAAGTTAGATAATTTAATTATATCTACTATAATATGGAAACATCCAACAGTTAGTCCACCTAAGCAGATGGGTCGAAGAGAAAGAGAGAGATACAAAACCACCACCCAGTCATATAGGCATGAGAGGTAGAGGGCGTAAAGAAATAAAGGAAAGCAAACTTAGGACATAAGGCCTTGAAGCCTGAATAACTGAGTCCGATTCGAAAGGTAAGAGATGTGTAAGATTGTTCTATCTAGCCTTCTGCACTGCACATAACGTTTCATACAATTGAGGCCTCAGGCTTACATCACCTGACTGTCGACAATTCCCCCACTGCAATATAAATATATATATATATATATATACATTTAGTTCTTTATAATTAATTAATCTAAGTTACTATAGGATACCTTTAGATTATTCTTCATTTTTCTCAACCCTTATAACAAATATAATATAATCAAGGGGAGCTCTTCGGACTAACCTAGTTGGCGCTCTACCTAATTCGTACGAATCAGTATGTTCAATATTAATTCGAATCGAATCGAATCGAACTTTTGCCCGATTCGATTCGATACGTGCGGAGCGGTACTCTACTACTGCTACCCCAAAAAAGAATACTGTCATTTGTGAAAAGTTCAACTCTTCGGCGGGCTGACACTGGCGAGCATGTCACCGTAGACACGTCTGCTCTAAGTGTGGCAATGATCATTCCGTGATAAGCTGCAAAGTGAACCCAGCGAGTTAGGACTACGCCAGGGTCGGCCCGGTTATAGGTCAAACGCTATCGCTGCCAACTAGCTGGCCAGCCCGCGTCCCAATACTTTTATTCAGTTTAAGGTCTCTCCCTTCATCACCTCAGCGTGGAAAACTCTCCTTGAACGCTATCCTGGCAACCCAGGGACTATTTGTAGCGGCTTCTTTAACATACTCAGCTGCCAGCCTTAGAAACACTCAAGTCCTCGCTGCTACTAAGTTAACCCGGGCAGATATCAGGTTCTCCCCCACCATGGACCACGTCCTCCTTACTTTTTGACCGACTGAAACTACGAAAGTGTCAATATATTGTCCTCACAGCCACAAACGATGCAGCCTGCCCCGTCGAAGGCCTTTTCGACGCTATTCCTCCATGACTCACAACCTATAACTGCTCCCTTATTTACGCTCTCCTCTGGCCCCTTCACCTCATCCGCCTTCCAACGCACGGTCGTCTCCAATCTTAACCGCACCGGGGAAGATACCACGGGACTTAAGGGTCACAGTTTCAGGTAAGGTGCAGCACAACACGCCCACGATGCAGACTTAAGAAATAACCACATCCAAGCCCTCGGGAGATGGTCTTCCGAAGCCTTCCGCCTTTACTTCACAACACCTACTACAACACTATAGGCCTGGAACCGTCAATTCCAGACCGGTCATTCAACTCCGGTCTCATCTTCCATACCACCAGCCCCTCCACCATCCTCTTTTGGCCAACCGGATCAGTTGGGCCTGCCTGTAGCCCTCACGGCGCTATAGCCCTCCGTCAACGAGGCCTACATCGCCAGTGTTCAGACTACAGGTGCCCCGTGCGGGCCAAAATATCTCTTTCGTCTCCATTTGTGCCAATGTAGCAACGGTTGGAATAGATGTACGTTTTATCTATACTCGGTGGCTTTTTAAGGGCTTACGGGGGGACGAATGAGCTAGGTCTAGAGATCGTGGCCGTACTGGTGTAACTGTTGGGCTTCCTTTCTCGAAATAATGTATATACTAGAAGAGTGCCTCTCTCCTTTCCTTACCAGGGGTGTCGCTAAATATATCAACAGTCAGATATAATCAAAGTGCTCGAAGACACGTGTCATGATACTTACTCTTCCATCCCAGCACCAGAAACTGCCTGTCTCATTCTTCTCCTCGATGACTTTGAGCATTCCTATAACGCTTTCCTCGGCCTGAATAGACCCTTTCACTTCCCAACCGAGATCAATATTTGCCATGTCTCTGTAATGTCGTCAATCACTGCAATATTGAACGGTCGGTGGATCCGTGACGCACGTTTGCACTTCACCTGGATGCATAGCTAGAACGCTTGTATTGCTCCACTCTGCGCCCCTTCGTGTTAATTCGGCCGCCATGTGTCTAAGCATTTGGTTCAGTGCGGCCTTGCTTGCGCTGTAGGCCCCAAAACCATCTTCATCGTCTCGGAAGATGGTAGCCGACCCAGAGTCCGAGGAAATGAACACAACCTTGGAAGGTGGTGATTCTGGGTCGAGATTCACGAGTTTCTGTGCACAGATAATAGGTCCAATAGTATTGGTGTGCAAATGGAGCGCAAAGTCGGAAAAGGAGCTTCAAAAATGTTCAACGCCTTAAATCCAGTCTGCTAGATATTCTAATTATAAACTCACATTTCAGTTGCACGGTTGGGATATTGGAGGATGCCAGCATTGAGTACAATATTCTTGACTCTTAGTCCACTTCGGACAGCTTCCCCAACCTTGCTGGCAAATTTCTATCATCCTTAGTATCTTGCTTGTGAGCAATTTGGGTCTGAAAAGTCTCACCTGAATACTCTCTTTGTTTGTAATATCGCACTCTTCAATGGTACAGCGCTCTGGCGTTGTGAGATGAGATTTCAATTCTAAAATCCGATCGGCCTTCGACACGTTCCGAACCCCTGCGATGACGTAGTGGCCATTCTGCAGTATTTGACGGACGAACTCAAGGCCAATACCTCGAGAGGCGCCGACGATAACCCACATATCTGCCATTGAGTTAGAATATAGTTACTTGACCGCGATAACTCAGTGCCTTTGCCCTCCTTTAAGTAAGTCAAACCAAGGGTGTTGACTGGAGGGTGGGGTAAGGAAACTAAGTTAGTGGGGCTCTCAGACGATTTGCATAGGTCGGCGCAACTCTTTCCAAGAAGGGTATGTCTACCCTTACTTCTGAAAAAGGAAATGGGAAGATACAGAATATTAATTCAGTCTAGCGGCACAACAACTTGACTAGTTTCTACTCTGACCATTCTCCAGCACATAATGGATAGATGTTGTACACACAACTAGAAACTGCGCCTCATGCCCGACATAACTGAACGACACCAACGTCCAGCCTCGTGTACCGGACACAGCTAGAAGCTACTCCTCATACCCAGCATAACTAAACGATACCAGCGTCAGGCTTCCCGTATCGGACACAACCAGAACCCCCTCCGCCGCTTTATTCGGATAAATAAGTCCCGATAGCACAGCCACACCGTCATCCACGAACACCTCCACCGAGTTCGAATCCACATATATCTCCAGCTTGACCGTGTTGCCTCCCGAAGGATTCGGCGCCGTAGCCACAGTATCGTATACCTTCTTCGGATCCGATGGCATGGAATCTGTCGCGGAACCGTCGGAGTCCCTCACCAAAAATGCTTGGGACTCCTTGAAGTTATAACCAACGGTCGTGCTAAAAGACCCGTCGGATTTGATGCGAAAGCGGACTTCGTTGCCGTCGTCACCGTCTGTTTTGGAGATCGTTGCGCGGATGACGTACGCATCTTCTGTTAGGTCGCTGGGCAGAGATGCGGATTTCGGATCCTTTGTAATGGTCTTCTTACTCACGGATTTGGCAGAGCCAAAAATTCCTTCATACCCTGCTATTGGGCGGCTAATAAGGGTAGGAGAATTATTGATGGTCTTGAGCTTAACCTCTCGGATCATACTGGTCTGACCAGCGAAGTCCCCGTAATAGGGTAGCGAAGCTGCGTACCCCCAGTTATTCATCCAGGCAATTGCATAGCGACTGCCGTATGTATCTTTTGGGTTATACCAGCTGACCGTGGCATAGAAGTCAGGCCCGTCATCCATCAATTGCGGCTTCGCGTCTGTGGCTGTGAAGCCATTGCCGTCCCACTTCCCGATCCAATACACGGTGCTTCCTTTCGCGCCTGCGGCCAGGATCCAGGTGCGCTTTTTAGGCTCTCCGTCTAGGTCGATCTGATAGAGGTCTGGGCACTCGAGCGGGTCCAGGTTGACACCAGTGTTCGGAGTGAACGAGGATGTATGCTTCCAGGTCTTGAGATCTGGGGATGTATAGAAACCAATCCTGTTACCCTCCGCGAGAGACATAGCCCAATTGCCTGCTGCGCCATCCCAAAATATCTTGGGGTCTCGAAATGCGGGTTTTGCGCCCGGATCTGGGTTTGGCAGTACAGGATTGCCCTTGTAAGGGGTGAAGCTGTCGCCATTGTCGGTTGAATAGAAGAGAGACTGTTGTTGCACCCCATCCGCCATCTGTGTGACAATGGCCACGACAGCATTTTTGCCAAAGCCAGCCTTGTTGCCCTCATCCACTACGGCGCTGCCAGTTTCAATGTCACCCAGGCTCACGCCGTTGGGAGGATTTGGTTTGTATTTCTCGATCGCTACACCCTGGCGAGTCCAGTTTACCATGTCGGTGCTCGTGACATGATACCATTCTGTCCCGCCTGAACCGGGGTCTGAGCTGTCAAAGTCGGAATTGTAAAGGTAATAGAAATGCCATTCATCCCCGAGGAAGAACGGACGTTGGGGGTCATTCATCCATTTCGATTCGGGGGTGATGTGATAGCTAGGCCGGGTTTGGCTGGCAGCAAGTGGGACTGTACTGGCAAACAAGGCGAGTGATAGCAATGAAAAACCACGGAACGCCAGCATCTTTGGAAAGAGTGCAACGAAACACAGCAACGTGGTAATGATAGAGGAGTCTTAAGTACAAGCGATCGCAAACGAAGGGTGTGAAGATGCAGGAGTGATAGGCAAGCAAGGAGGTATATATAGTAAATGATACCCCTGCTCCCAAACGGTCCGTGGAAACGCAGCCAAATAGTACAGTAGAAGTCAGAAACGGATTCCCCCTCAAACATACACGCTTTCTTTCCTGGCGACGCACTAGGCAGCGAAATCCGGATCGCACAGTTTCAGTTGGCTCGTAGAACCAATCATAGTGCCGGAATCCTCCATAGGTGGCTTATTCTAGCCGAATTAGATCTAGCTAATTTAGTGTGGGGCGCTGGGAAAGAAAGCGTCTGTGTCTAAGAGGGGAATCTGTTTTCGACTTCTACTGTAGTGTCATCTTTTTTGGGGGAGGGGGTTTCCGGGCATGCCATGTACGGAATGCACGGGATAGCCGAAACTGCGCAAAATTGTGCGCGAAAAACATGCTTTTCTCATTATAGCTTCGGGGCGAAATCTCGTTGGACCTGCGTGGGTGGGCCCAGGGTCTGGTTGGTGTAGCATGCTCCTTCTCATCTCCTGAGTGTCTTCGTCGATGTCGTTCGCTTCACTAGCTCTTTGTGCTAGCCATCTGGCGACATCAAGACCAGCCAGCAATTAGGGGGCTATCGTGCACAATTTTTATCCCCCCGTTCGGTCGAGAACGAGGAAGCTTCCGTCTGTATTTAGTTAATTGTATGTGTAAAAGACCATATTTACCACTGTTGGCTCATAGCAAGCTAGCCGCTGACCTTATCCCGCTGATCTTCCCTTATTCCGTCATTCGGTCTAAAGCAACGTTGGAAGTATGCCTGGCTTACTTGCCCGCTTCTTCAAATTGAGTTTAATTTAGTTACATTCAGGTTTCTAATCGAAGGTCATTATAGGTCTCTGAAGAGGATTCAACCCCGGACCCAAACCCCGCCAAAAAGATTAAAATAATTTTCATCACGAATAACCTATGCTTGTCTTGTTTGGTGACCTCGCCACCTCTTCACAATATCAGGTCTCTGAATACAGCGTCGGGGGAATTCTATGAATATCTGAATATTAAATATCAAGGTTGGATGGAAGTGAACTAACCAATATATGGAAAACATTTTCTACAGCCTTAATTTACAATGATAAAATTGGTATTTTGCATTTCAACTCTCTACCACATAAGCTTAAAGCAAATGTTCACCACTTCTTCAAATTAATTGAAACTTATCTTGAGGGTGGTGGCCTTTCCTTCGCGTCACCAGATCATCGTGGCGCTTTGGGCGTATCGCTGCTTGTGGCTAGAAGTTGCAGTACATCGTAGACCCAGCACCTGCCGATCAGAATCCTTCGACGCTGACTGCAATATCGGGCGTAAAATGACGCAAACGCCGATTGATTCTGCTGAGCGATCTTCGGTACGGTTCTCTGTCCGTTCCAACGCCTATATTATATCCCATTGGTGTGCCCCGTCTGTGTGTGCCCCGTCTGTGCGCCCCGTCGGTACGCCCTGTAGGTGTGGGGTTCCGGGGAAAGTTCGGAAATACCCCTTTTCCAAGGAAGAAAAGTCGATGGGCGTATTAAAGTTTAATGAGGTTAATCGAAGACGCCAGCGAATTGATCCACTTCTTCAATGGCCATGGCCTCCGGGGAGGAACTCCACGATCGACCAGACAGTAACAGACAGACTCGCCCTGCTGCTCAAGTGCCATCTTCATCACAACTACGGCTCGGATCACCGGGCCACCTTCTCAGAATGGATTCTCGAAACTAAGCGCAACACCGATGCTAAGCCAAGAAAATCCTTCGACCGAGCGGACTGGGAGAAGGTTGGAACGGAGGTGCTGAGCCTTATGGGAGGACAAGGGGAGCTACACTCAGCCGAGTCGTTGGATGCAACGGTGGAAAAAGCTCACAATTACGACAGCAACCGCGGTCAACAAGCACACACCCGAACTACGACCTTCCCAATACGCCAAATAATGTTTCACCGCCGACCTCAAGAACCAGAAAAACGAAGTGAATTGCCTACGGCGGAAACTAGTCTACGCGGGGGAGAAAGGAAAGTCAAATCCCGCTTATTCTACAGCAACGGCTGTAGACGAACTCCGATTATGGCCGCCCAAAGTCGCTAGACCGTCTTTTCCTGGCAATATATGACTATATATTCCCGCTAATGGCTGACTGTGATAGATACGATCGTTCAAAGCTAGTGCCACGAAGTAACTAGACATAGAATGATATAGTGATTCACTATGGCGTAATCGCTTCAGGAAATTAAGTCATAAGACACGGCATTACTCGGGATAACGTTGCTCGAGAACTTGATGTTTTATGTTTTGAGATGGAGACTGCTGGTTTGATGGATATCCTCCCTTGTCTTCCAATTCGGGGAATTTGTGACTACTCTAATTCCTATAAGAACAAAGAATAGCAAAGATATACTATAGCAACTACGGCCGTATATGCTAGAGAATTGATTGAAAAGATACCTATAACCGGAACCTATACAAAAGTCAACGATATACCTAACGCTGGTAAGTCACCTTAGGCTTATAGGAATAACGTCGGTCAGCTGCTGCTTACGCTATATACTCAGTTGAATTACTGTCTTCTGAATATCAGGAGTGTTTGTTGGAGTCTCTTGGGTTTGAGAAAATCGATTCTCGTAAATTAAACATCAAAAAAGCGCACGCCAAGACATGCCAGTGGCTTCTAAGCTAGCCGAATTACGAAGAATGGCTTAATCCTGCAAAATTGATACAACACTATAGCTTTTTGTGGATCAGTGGTAAACTAGGCGCTAGAAAGTCGACAATAATGAAGTTCGCCTATTTGAATCTTAAACGCAATATTCACTATGAAAGTGCTATAATAGCGTCCTTTTTTTTAACGCCTAACGTGAGAACTTAGAGAAGTCGATTAATGGGATATATCGATCTTTGCTGCTATAGTCATTTAAAGGGTACCCTAACCTATAGACGGTTTTGGATGATTCCAAAATTGTGCCGCAAGGTCAAAACGGCTACCCTTCTCTAAATATTCTTAAGGAGCTCTTTCTTAATACTATTTCCACCCTTGGTAACCGCTTATTTACTTATTTTGTGGATACTCTTAACGAGTGTGATAAGCAGCAAGTTATAGATATAGTCTAGTGCTTTGAAGACCTAGCAGAATAATCTATAACTAAAGGAGTCCTATTCTAAGTCTGTTCCTCTAGTCGATATTATCCCTATATCGTTATTTAGCAAGGGATTCGACTTACGCTAGAGGATCAGTCAGGCTATACAGAAGACTTGGCAGCCTACGTCGTATCCCGTCTTAGAGTTCAAGACCTTGTTCTTGGTGAAGAACTCTAAGTTAAAATTCTCGACAAAGCCGCTAGTGTTTTTATATAGTATAAGAGGGAAACATCCAACAACTAGTCCACCTAAGCAGACGGGTCGAAGAGGAAAGGAGAGATGCAAAGCCACTGTTCAGTTCATATAGGCATAAAAGATAGAGGGCACAAAGAAATAAAGAAAGGAAAGTTAGGCCGTAAGGCCCTGAAGCCTGAGTAATTGAGTCTGATTCGAAAAAGTAAGAGATGTGTAAGATTGTTGTTCTATCTAAGCCTTCTGCACTGCACATAATGTTTCATACAGTTTGAAGCCTCAGGCTTACATCACCTGACTGTCGACAATTCCCCCACTACAATAGGTAGTTTTGGTTGTTAATATCCTTAATAAGGAGAATTGATAAGGTGGAATATTTTTGAGAAAGAGACTCGCAGAAATACTAAGCGATTTAAGCGAGTTATTCAAAGATATCCTGAGGCGTGACAATAAGAATATGGAGGTTCTCCTGCTTTGCCTTATCTGGATTCTATATATAGAACGACTTTTACAACTAAATACATTCTATCATACTATATGGTCGGGATTGTCATTAAAGGGTCTTATTGATGACCGAATTCCAGATACCGCTATCCCTGACTCTAGTGACAATCTGAAAAAATTCAAGAGATATGTTATTAGCTCCTTAAAAGATCTTACTAAGATCACGAAAGCGATATAGCGAACTGTTTAATTTATTTATGAATCTATTCGAGATTTTCTTATCAAAGACAAGGGCTTTCAGGAATTGTGGCCTAAGATTGGGTATGATTGTGCTAGTCTAAGTTATGAGAAGCTAAAGCAATGTTGCAACGTTTATCTAAATTATAGCTTGGTGCATTAATCTTTCCACGAACTATTATTAGAACCCAACTCTAATATATAACCAAGAATCCCTGAATAGTACCCGTTTCTGAAGTACGCCAACTAGCATATCCTCTATTACGCCAACGCTACGGTAAAAATGTATCCCTAGGACAAATTTCTATATAGATTTCGTATCTCTAATTGGAGTCACGTCAACAATCTTTTCGAGGAAATCAAAATCCGACAGTATACTCTAGAAGTAAGTCAATTTTATATTTTCGTGGAGAAAGGACTATCTAAGCTTATCCGCACGATAGTCTACGAGGATCCATAGTTATTTATGCCCCGGGAGAGATACAAATAATCATTCTTTGCTACTTTGGCCAGCGGTAGTAAAGAAACTATTAATACCGTTTTGATATTGCCTTTACGTATTCATAACGGAGTGGATATTACTGAGGGTATTGAGTCTAAGAAATATTTCAAGGAACACGAAAGTCTAAATCCCCTATCTTGGGCTACCTAATATGGTTAGGCAGAAACTGTTAAGCTCTCCTAATAGAGCAAACCATCAATCAGAAGGACAAGGGGTCATATACGCCACTCACGCAGGCTTTCGAAAATGGCTATGAGGTAGTAGCGAGGCTACTTATCGTGAAGAGAGCCGATATTCACGCTAGTGATAAAGAAGGGTGGACGCTACAGAGGTCCATTCACAAAGTTCTGTCCCTCGCCCCCTAGTTAATTACTAGTGTAGTATGACCAGTGTATTATTATCACCCAAATACATGCTTGCTTTTGGCAACTTCCCCCTCCCACTAACTCCCCTATTTTGAATTGCCCTGCTAATAACGCGTTTTGCAGTCTATTATGCCTACCTCTATACCTCTCCGAAGCAGTGCTCTTACTCTGCTAGCCACTGGTTATACAGCCACTGAGGTCTCAAACCTACTACGTCTACACGTCAAAACTGTGCGACGGATCTTTGCACGCGCTGTTGAACGAGGTTTTGAGCCGAATTCACGTCCAATTGACATCCGAGAAGCTTTTGTTATTGATGCACCTCGCTCTGACCGTCCACGAAAGCGAACAGAAGCTGTTCAAGAGAAGCTACTTTCAAAGGTGCGCCTTGATCGTTATGGCCGGGAAAAAACCTGTGCTGATCTTGCTGGTGAGCTTAGCTCCGAGGGGATCTTGATCTCTACAACAACGATCTGGAAGATCTTACGGAAGGCTGGTCTGCGGAAAACAAAACCGACTCGGAAACCTGGATTGACATAGAAGATGAGAAGTGAACGTTTAAAATGGTGTCTTGAGCGTCGCCACTGGACAATTGAGGATTTCAAAAATATGATCTGGACGGATGAAACATCAGTTATTCTTCTTCATCGACGAGGTGGCTATCGAGTCTGGAGAAATAAGGATGAGAGATTCCTTCGGAGTGTTATTCGCGAAAGATGGAAAGGTGCTTCTGAATTTATGTTCTAGGGAAGTTTCTCATATGACAAAAAAGGCCCTTGCTATTGCTGGGGTCCTGAAACTGCTATAGAGAAACGAGATGTAGACATTTTGATTTCAAAATAGAATTCAGAGCTTGAATAAGTTATGCGAGAAGAGTGGGAACTCTCAAATGGCCTTCGACGTCTGAATCTTCGTCAGCTTCCTGGAAATAAGCCAACCTGGCGATGGAATCAAAAAACTGGGAAGTTAGGTCGGAATTCAAAGTCAAAAGGAGGAATTGACTGGTATCGCTATAACACAAAGATCTTAGTGCCACGGTTATTACCTTTTGCTCAAGAGTGTATGCTTAAACGACCAGGAATGGTTGTACAAGAGGATAAGGCTCCTTCTCATAGTCATCAGTTTCAACAGCGTGTTTTTGATATTGCTGGTGTTCAACGGCTTCTCTGGCTAGGTAATTCACCTAATCTAAATGCAATTGAGCCCTGTTGGCCATGGATGAAGCGATATATAACAAAAAAGGGTGCACCAAAGTCACGATTTGAAGCTATTCATGCCTGGGAAAAGGCATGGAGAGAGCTACCACAGCACTATATACAGTAGTGGATAGAGAGACTTCCACGCCATATAGAAGAGATTATTAAGCTAGAGGGTGGAAACGAATATAGAGAGGGCAGAGTAGATACAGTGGGGTTGCAGAAGTTTGAAACCACCCCTTTTTTTCTGCCGGTTTTTCTGCCATCCAAAACCTCGCAGCAAAGCACTCTCAGAACTCTCTATTTCTAATATCTAGTATACCACCCATCATTATCAATAACCTGCTGTACACGATGAGGCATAGTAATAGCTAAATTCTCCAATATCTCTATATCCAGTAGAGACCAGGCTTCTTGTGCCACTACAGTTAGA